>JALPQI010001273.1:0-143976 GCA_025490895.1 Thaumatotibia leucotreta | reverse complement strand
ATATTCAAGAAAATAATGATGCCCGTCAGAATGGCAGGCAAATTTCTAGGTTCTCTCAGGTTGAGAGGCACATTTTTAGCTAGAGGGAACGACTTATGACGATAATGATGATATTTAAATCGGGGATGGTGAAACGGATCCTTAACTATTTAGTACCGTGCTAATAAAATTCTTATTTAGTTCCTACTAGTTTTAGTATTTTTACTTACTTTCTGCCTACATGCCTTATAATAGTTTTAACCATGTGGGCCGTGATTTCGTATTTTTGTTATTTGGATGAGTATCTAGTTGTTGACTCATATTATTTCCAGCCTCAAACTTGGCAGTACACGGAGGTAAGCGCGGCTCAAGCGGGCGGTCTACGTGCATCTTGGCGCGTGATGGTTGTCTGCGTGCCGCACACCGCGAGCGGCACGCTGCGTGTGCGCTGCGATTCCGTGCTGTACGTCGACCCACCGGCATTGCGGAGCGACAGCGTTGTCGTCAGTGTCGTGTCTGAAACTGCGTCTAAATACGTTTCGGGCAGAGGTATGCTATGTCAGAACCAGAGATCGGACAAATGTGCGTCATTGTTTGCAATAATGTGGACGTGACTCAAAAGTTGATTTTTTTTTAATAATAAATAAATAAATATCTTGGGATTGGGACATCTTCCACAAATCGACCTAGTCCCACATTCAAAGAATAATTAAACGAATAATTCCTTGAAATTTGATTTCGAAGATTCAAGGTGACTATTTACAATTGCCGTGTGGTGACGGCAGTAAGAATACATTTGTCACCACCCCAACTCCTCCTGCGGGTGTCGTAAGAGTCGACTAAGGGATTGAAGTGCCATTTATCATTATTTGATAAAAGACTAATAATGGGCAGCAGCGTCATCATAATGGACAATGGACACATTATTGCGATCGCCAATCCGCTTGCCCAGCGTGGCGATTATGGGCACTTACCTCCTAATGCGTCGTGAGGCCTACGTCCAGCAGTGGACTATCATAGACTGATGATGTATGTATTTACAATGGTTTTCATAGTTACCGGTGTGAAATAAGTATGTAATTTTTTGAAAATTATTAAATGCTTAATTATTCAATCAACTTTGGAGTCATGTTATTGCGAACTGTAACTGTAACTGCGAACTATATAATATTATTGCGAACAATGACGCATATTTGTCCGATATCTGGTCAGAACAGAATGCTTAGCCAAGTTGAAAATCGCTAACGCTCAGTAGCGTATCGTAGGTTTCTCTCTCTGTCACTCTTTCTTATGAGCTTTGTATTTACACAATTTGTTTGTTCTTACGTAATACATACTTACTTTAATTTGAAAATAAAAGTATGAATTTTATTTCAGGTGTAAAAGTTCAAGAAAACGCAAAAGTGATAGCAGCTATTTGGATATCCACTGTAATACTACGATCCTGAGATTTCTATTTTTTTTTATAATCTTAGAAAATAAATTAATCAATCAAATGTCTTGTAATGACTTGTAATATTCTAAACACTTTTAATATAACAAAACAATATATACCTACTGGTTTAAAACACATAATTATTATTTTAACAAATATGTCCCCGTGTCTATATTACCTATTTTTGAAAATTTCCTCCAACATTTCGAGTACCTACGATATTGCCTGAGAGGTCCCGGAAAATGACTAGTGTGTTGCTATCCAGCCCAGACGGACCATAACGCCTAGCAAGGCGTGACTACCTACCTACCTATCATGCACCTGTCCATGTACTTTACTGGAAATTACATGTACGTTAGTTTGCGAGATATGAGACATTTAACGTGGGCCAGCTGGGGAGTATTACTGTTGCACTCTTTGGTAAATACCTATTCGGACTTATTTCAAATTCAAAATTTATAGTTTTCGTAGTTCTATATAAAAACTGTCAGTACATAAAAGCGGTGTCATCAGCGTGATCAAGAATTTGTATTTTGAGTTATAATTTTGTGATTTCTGGTTATTCAATAAAAATTCAGGTAAATATTACATTTGTTCAATTAGGACTTAGAACTTTGACTTTGACTTTGAGGATTACAGTTCATTTTCTTTCCGTCGTTTTCAATTACTCTGCAGCTGGAACACACCTGTACTCATTAACATGGGGGATTTTAAGATATTATTCAAAATAAATTGTGTACCTTGGGTGCGATACCTGTAGGCGGGATTATAACGTTAGTGCGACACCGAATGTGCGATGTTCGTGCGATTTTTGATTGTGCAATAAACGTTTGTGCTGTGCAACAAATCATAATATAATATATGTGCAACCCAATATTTGTGCGAAGTGCCTATAACTCGGCGATGTACGATTATGCGACGAGTATTTTGTATGACCCAACGTTCACGCCAAGTTTAATTAGGCATTACACGATTATATGTGTATGGCTTGTTACTAGGTGCTTAATGAGTATTCGTGCTTGTTTGTCATAGAATAATCTTCTACATCATCGTCAGAGTGATATTCAATCTATTTTTTAGTAAAAACGTCCGTTTCATCTAGTATATGTCTAGAAACTATACACTGATTTAGTTCCTCGAATTTTACTCATATTTACATGAACGAAACGGGACGCAATGTCGCCCTTGAAACGTTGGAGGAAAATTACATTAGTTTCGTTTATTGGGTTTAATGATAATATATCTATTTTAAAATTTGTCAAAGAATATGTCATCAAGAGTTACGTGATCAGATGTCATCAAATGTCAGAATAAATTTTATTTCTTACGACTGTTGGTTCAAATATATCGCAACAAATAAGATTTGCAGAAATCATAAAATCGCAACATAGCAAAGATCTTGTGTTTTTAGATGGCTGTTTATATTCTTTAAATAAACAAAGAGAAGATGTTTATTATTGGAATTGTTTGAAGAAAAAGCGTACAAATAATGTTCGAGTGCCCTCAAAACAAAATTAGTAGATAATCGACAAGTAATTAATAGACGCTAAAAACTCCAGAGATTATGTTAAGCATGCGAGCGACTCTGTACCCCTGGTAAAAATTGAATTGAATAATTCCGTCAAATGCAGTTCAAGAACTTCCTTAGAAGCACCTGTTCAAATAATACAATCGTTTTCGAGCTATCTTCCTCCAACAAGCGGCCCATTTCTTCCAAGCAAAGATGACATAAGACAAACTATACAAAGGATCAGAACAAAAGACTAGCCTAAAATTCCACAGACCACAGAAGAATTGGTACTTTCAGAAGAAATGTGCAAAGTTGACGACAAGTCATTTTTAATGGCGAAAGAATCATCATTTTTAGCACAACGGACAACATTCTAATTTGAGTAAATCTCCATTTGTCATAAATGTTGCCCTAAACCGTTCCAACAACTAATACTTTATTCATGGATATGTGGGCAACGTTATCGTTCCTTTAGCTTTCGAGTTATTATCACATAAAACAGAGACGTGTGAAATGTAAAACTGGCTTTTCTCCGCAGTTCATTATATAACGGACTTTGAGATAGCAGCAATCAATGCAGTTAAAAAATATTCCCCAGAAGCGAACATAAAGGGTGCTACTTTCATTTGTACCAAAATGTCTGGTAACACATACAGGCAGCGGGATTAGTAAACAAATATAATATGGAAGATATGGATTTCGCTGTTCAAATCAAGCACAGTCTCGCATACCTTTTCTTCCTGCCGAAGACATACCCAGGGCGTTTTACAATGTTCGAAGGTTTATTATAATAAAGAAATCCTATCACAGGCTGGTTTTACAAACATTACATCAAAGGAAGAAGTTTTCCACCCGAGATGCTAACCGCAATGCTGTTCCTCAAAACACACTGGAAGCATTGTACAGACGGTGGAATGCTTTATTCAAACAAAACATTTTTAAAACCATCGAAAAACTTATAAAAGGAACTTATACGGAAAAAATCTTGCAACGACAATTAGCAGGAATTGGTGACAACAAGTAAATTGTATCTTTATAAAACGCGACCCTGTCCATGTCGAGAAGTAATACGTCGCACAATATTACGTCGCCGAAGTCTAATGGTGTACAAAAGACATATCGCATTATCGAACATCGCACATTCATTGTCGCACAAACATTATAATCCCCTTGTATATAGAGGGTAAACCTTGAAATTTAAGTAGGCACTTATTTCAATATAAAAACGACAACACTTGCGTAAACGGTGATATATATCGACGCTGGAAAGGAGAAATTGGATAAGCGACACTTTTGAAGATATTGAGTTATACACACCGTTAGAATCGGCAAATTTTTCTGCGTCGAATGAGCTAGGTTTCGTATCTATCTGACAACTTTTGTGTCGCTTATCCCATCGGTGATTTAGAGAACTTTCGATCATTTTTTACTACTAAACGACTTGGTTTTTGACAACTTTTAAGAAAATGGAGATTAGATAAAATATAATTCAACATAATGAATCTTGGATTATTTTACCTATTTGTCATGACAGGTTAAATTTTACTTGGATATTTTTGCTGTGTAACAACTAATCATCACTTGTGGGTTAGCTATTTCTACCTGACTGTATGATATGTTCTCATGTCGTTTGGACAATTTTACCTTTATCTTAATTTAAAATTAAAGACGGTTAGACAATATTACTTAACTATGATATCTGAACTATTGGCGTTTATCAATTTTTACCCCTACATTTATTTATGAACCATATGTCGCTTAGGTATCCCTTTTTACGTACATTAGAATACTACTGTCACTTATCCTAACTTGCATAAATGAAATGTCAGTAAAAAAGTTAGCAACAATTTGCATACATAAATAAATGTCTGCTATTTTATTCTTTGTCACGTTATGTAGAAACATTTGGCAGAGGGGTTGTCCTGTCATTTTTTACTCTGCGTTAAATAAAATGTTTTTGGAACTTTAATAAATAAAAATAAAAAAATAAATAGGTACTAACTAAAACAATTTTTTAAGTGTTATCATAACGTAATACGATGGATAAACATACCAACAGGTACGGTTGTTAAAAGTAGATAGTTTTCAAGTGCCTCGTTTGTAGGTAGGTACTAACTATTGTTGGCTCAATAACGAGTTATCCTTGTTGATTTTGCATGTTTTAACCCTTAAATGCATGACCTTGACAAAGATTTGTTCTAATTTGAATTCTGACATGTTGTCAATAGAGTCGAAAATACATGATGCATGATGCATTTAAGGGTAAAGAGAAATGATCTCAAATAGAAAAACAAAATATATTTGTTTTTAATACTTAACAATAACTATTACTTACTCACATACTTACCTACTTTTTGGAATAAAGTTATAAAAATACCTAAAACAGTGTCTTTCTTTTTTCACGTGTAAGTAAATTCGTTTACTATACGTAGTCACGGAATGTTACTCTTTTAATTGAAATGACTGACTATGAAGTCTAAAATAGTTTCTCATTTTAAGTATGTGGATATTTCTTACTGATATATTTATGCTATTTTTTTCAATTTATATAATTTTACCCGAATATGAAATAAGCCATCGGCAGTTAGATAATTTTAACATGATGAATTTGTTATGTAAGTCTCGGGTGGACTTTTTTACCTTCCTTATTTCTTTTACAACGTGTTGGTTAGATAATTTTTCTCCAATATGCTCGGAAATGTTCGCATTAATGTAGCAAAAACGAAACGCGAAGTACCTTCTTATGTACCAGCTCAAATTAAAAAAAAAGATTTTCATTATTGTACAGTTTTTGCGGCCGCGAAATTGTACTAAAATCCATGAATGTATTGTTTTTTACTTCTTAAAAACTACTTTTGGACTTTGAAAAAAATGCATACAGCCAAATTCTAAAGCCACGACCAAACGCCTGGTCTGGATAGAGCGAGAGACGGCGATCAAATCTATGGCCGTCTCGTTCTATCATGAGTTACAAACGCCTCGGTGTGTCAGGTCGTGTAGGTACGGTTTAATGAAACCATAGATATCGTTACTATTTTTTATGAACGACCATGCATTAAAAAAAAGTTTAGGCGGGAATCATAAGAGATTTTTTCTTTTCAATTGTTATTCAATTTGCAAGAAGAATTACTTAATCGATTGTAATAAAATATTTTGTTTTATTTCCTTGCATGTTTGGAGAAAAGTCCTATATGTGCCTCGGACGGAAATAGAATTTCGTGGATTCGTATGTAATTGTCGGCCTCAGCTTCGCTTCGTCCGACAAAAAATACTCATCCACGAAATTCGCTTTCCCGGCCTCTGCAATAATGTACTATTACCTGAATCAATTTTTCCGACCATTTTGCTTAAGCGACACTAAATCCTTAAATAACACTTGAATACGTTAAATATTTAAAACATCACATAGAAAACATATTTATGTCCATAAATAATGCTTCAATTATTTGATTTGGCCTCCTAATTCATTTTAATTATTTTTTTTCGAAAATCTCGGCGGTTTTTTGCCTCTCCTGTAAAGTACGCACTGTGTCGCTTATCCAATTTCTCCTTTCCAGCGTCGATATTATCTTTTTATAATATGCTTTTAAATTGCCAACTCACTCACTGAGTGGATCCCACACGATGGCCAACGGAGCAGAGGCAGACCGAAAAGGAGATGGCGGGACGACTTGGACGCGTTCTGCGAAGAATGGCAGGGAACTTGCCAACAACAGGACCGAGTGGAAAACGAGAGGGGAGGCCTTTGCCCAGCAGTGGGACACTCAATATCAGGCTCTTAAAAAAATATATATATACTTTATAGTTGAACTTTCCGGAGGTTAGAGACCTCGAAACATTATTTCCTTCGAACTGGAACGAATCTAAGATTTCCTTATTAAATTTGCTCAAGTTCACTTTTGCAGTCAAGGAAAAAGGCATTTTTAGGTTAGATAATTATTGTTTTCTAGATAATACAGGTCGTCATCAGATATATCGGAGCGGCGGCGGTGCTCAAAAACATCTGAACATGCACTCTAACGCCATGACAGTAGGCCTGCTGAAATGTTGAGTGGCTCAGGCTCGATTTCATCAAACTTTCATTCAAAGAATAACGCTTACTCTCCGATACTATTTAGTGTCGGATTATTTTGGAGTTTTTACATTACTATATTCGAGAGTAAGCTTTAAGTTTCGCGAAATCGGGCCTTAGGGTGATCACACTTTGACGCTCCGAAATATCGAATGGCCACTGTTAGAATACAAGCCGCTTGTATATTTAAGACAAGCCGTATAATATATTGATGTCGATGTTTAGGCATTAATAAATATAATTAATGTGATGTATCATATAAATGTTAGCTGTTCTTTTTTTTCATATGCCTGGGGAAAAGGATAACTAGATTAACTAGTGATGATGAAACGATCTTTTATTTTTATGTCATGAAGTTAGACAACTGAGCTCTCAGCCCGCCTGGTGGAAAGCAGGAACTGAGGCCCATGGACATAGTGATAAAAAAATCGCCTTTGCTCTGCGCGGCCGCTTCCCCTGAGGACGTATATGGATTGCCTCTATCTATGCCAGTAATTACACCGACTATCTTACCCCCAAACCAAAACACTGCTATTTAGCGACAGGTTAGCGGTTAAGACGGTAGCTATCCGGGCGGACCCTGCACGAGGTCCGACCACCAGCAAAATTAAAAAGCAAAGAATTTATTTATTCTGGGATTCGGAAACAAGCTGTAAGTGTCGCATTATCGTTAGCAAAATCAGGCAAACAGCTGCACTTCACTATATTCTGTTTTTACGAAATGCAAACATCGGGATAAGAATTTAAAGTACCCTAGGTGCAATCTGTTTCCTGTTATTTGGCAAACGGGAGACGTTGTCGAGAATAAAGTGTTTCCCCGCAGCGATTGGTACGTAACCCGCGCGGATCTCTCCTTAAATCAATGGCGCGTTTCAGACTGGCGCAGTTTGAAACGTGCCATTGATTCAATACATATTTGCTCTCCGCGGAGAGATCCGCGCGGGCGGTCCGCGTGACACAGAAACTAGCCTAATGCATCAGCCATGTTTCTATTTCTAGGACAGCCGTACACCTGTAAAGTCTTAAGAGCGCTCGAACAATCTGTAAGTTCTTACGTAAGTTATAGGGACGGAGGTATACTAAGGAATGAGAGGTAAATATCTCTATCTCATTACTTAGTAGACCCGTCCCTATAATTAACCATAATTAACGTAAGAACTTACAGGTGTACGGCTGGCCTAAGGTCAGATGATAGTTAGAATTATTGCAAATCAGCAAGGAATGGTCTCCAATATTCGACATTGTTATTTATTTAAGGCCCGAATGTGGCAGTCTCTTGGTACGGTCGGCTCTAATAATATGTTTACGATTTTGATCCTTATGCCTTTGATATACGTTCCGAAAGGTATACATATTATTAGACGTAACTGCACAGTATACGCCGCATTAAATAGACAAGTTTGAAGACAAACGGGTCCCCGAAACTGAGGAGTATCGTCTGTCACTGCGGTGGTAATGGCGTACAGCACTTCGCTCTATGCTATAATGACGGCCATTACGGTTTAAATGGAAACGAGTGGCCGTCGTAGGTCCTTATTAGAAGGGATTGTATACTCTAACGATGTTGTGACAGTAATGTTATCATGAGATATTGTGAAGAATATTCGATGTTCATGGAAATTAAGAAATTATGTCATATCGTCGGTTGATAAGCAAGAGTCACTAAGTAACAAATACCTACTTGAAATAAACGTCGTATCTCAGTTTTGACACAAGAGGCATACGAGGTTGCCAAGAATAGTGACTTTTTTTATAGTGACTTTTGCTTGTCAGCCGACGATAATGACGATATTATAATTAGTTACAGATTTAAAAATAAGCTACTTAGAGTATTATTTTAACAAGTAACGGGACTTTACAGTGTTTTTTTTTTTTTATACCACGTCGGTGGCAAACAAGCATACGGCCCGCCTGATGGAAAGCAGTCACCGTAGCCTATGGGCGCTTGCAACCCCAGGGGTGTCACATGCGCATTGCCGACCCAATAAGAACTTGTACACTCCTCTTTTGAAGAACCCCATACTGTAGTCCAACGGGAAAACCTCGGCAGGGAGCTCATTCCACAGACGGACCGTCCGCGGGAGGAAGTTCCTCTGAAACCGCACGGTGCGCGACCATTTAGGTTGCAAGGTGTGAGGATGAGCGCCCAGTCGGTGGCGAGCGGTGCGATGATGAAAAGTGGACGTTGGCATCATGTCGAACAGTTCTTCAGAGCACAACCCATTGTACAGACGATAGAACACACATAAGGAGGCGAAGTCTCTCCTTAGACTTAAGGGTTCAATACCGCCTGTGAGTCTGGGATCGTCGACTATTCGGACAGCTCGTCTCTGAACCGAGTCAAAGGGTGCAAGCTGGTATACAGGTGCTCCTGCCCAGAGGTGACAGCAATACTCCATATGGGGTCTGACTTGCGACTTATATAACAGAAGTCTTTGCCCCGGAGTAAAGTATCCCCTCGCTTTATTGAGCACCCCGAGCTTTTTGGATGCCAGCGTAGCTTTTCCCTCTAGGTGACATCGGAATTGGACGTCGTTGGAAATGTCGACTCCGAGGATCCCAATACTCCCTGACATGGTAAGAGCTGTGTCTTGGAACTTTGGAGCCACAGTAAATGGGTTTTTTTTAGCGGTAAACGCGCAAACTTGTGTCTTTGTGGGGTTGAACCTGACTAGGTTATCCCGACCCCATAACGAGACTCTAGATAAAGTGTTCTCGATGTCAGACACAAGTTTTCCGCGACTTTCCAGTACCACAGAGCGAGGGATATTAGCACGGCCTGTGTAAAAAGTATCCCCAGTACTGTCATCCGCATAGCAATGGAGGTCGCCGATAGACAACATGTCATTGATATGCAGAAGGAACAGCGTTGGGGATAGCACAGAGCCTTGCGGGACGCCAGCGTTTATGTCCATGCTATCAGAGCAGCTACCGTCTACTACGGCACGAATGCGTCTGCCGGACAAAAAGCTAGCAATCCATCTGCATAATCCCTCGGGCAGTCCATAAGATGGCAACTTCGACAAAAGGCCCCTATGCCAGACCCGATCAAACGCCTTCGCTATATCTAGGCTGACTGCCAAAGCCTCGCCTTGACTCTCAATGGCTGATGCCCAGCGGTGAGTGAGGTACACTAGAGAAGTGTATATTTAAATTTATCATTTATCCAGATATTCGGTCATTATCGTGTGACATTCATTAAACGCTGGTCTCACCGCGAGCTACTAAGCTATAAACTATACTGTGCTATAAACAGGAACAAAAGATATGCACTCCCATGTCTCTTTTTTTTACACGGGAGTGCGTATCTTTTGTTCGTGTTTATAGCACATAGTTTATAGCTTAGTAGCTCGAGGTGAAACCAGTGCCTTACATCCGTTGGTCGTAGACTATCTATCCACGAGACTGAGGCCTTGCGGCCCTACCACGAACTTTAAAATCCGCAAATTTCGAGGATTTGTCTCTCTCACTCTAATGACGCCTTCGTTGGAGTGACAGAGGAAAAAATCCTCGAAATTGCCTAATTTCGATTTTGGAGTTTCGGAGGTAAGTAGACCTGGTTTCCAAATTACGACGCAGCATTATGGCGTTTTGCTATAATATTTTAAATAACCTTATATGGGAAACGTAGTAGTATGCGGCATACGGCGTCGAATAGGAGACCAAAGCCTGGCACTGCACATGCAGACACTGGCTGCATGTGCAGTACTATGAAACTTCATACGCTTTATCGCGCACGCCATGCACACGTGGTTCACGTGCTTTACATGCATTCGGTGTGACTCGGCCTTAAGTCTGCCTGCGACTACCCGCAGGCTTAACTTCACGCCTAAGGCTGGTTCCTGTGTCACGCGGACCACATATAACTATTTGCTCCGCGCGGAGAGATCCGCGTGACACAGGAACCAGCCTAATACATCAGGATAAATATATAACTGTAAGAGTGAAAGTCGAGACAGTTTAAACCAATCTACTTAGCGTAGTGACGTGTAAAGCTAGGCGTCCACAGACCCGAATCGTACGCATCGGACGCATCGCATTTAGTATTCTTTGTATAAAAAGTCATACAAGTGCGTCCACTGTTCCGCACCGTACGTATTGTAATATCAGTGGAAGAAATGCGATGCGGTGATACGAACATGTGGACGCCTGGCTTAAGACAAGTACCGATAACCGATCGGATTCAGTACCGCGAACTTCGAAAATCGTATAATTTGTCTCTGTCACTCCAACGAAGGCGCCATTAGTTGACAGGGACGGATGGTCGGCAGTCAGTCAATCAAAAGTAAATGGGGATGATACAAATAAGTAAGAGTTAAGTCCATTTCTGAGAAACTCTCGTTATTCGTTTCTTATCTCCCACTTGATTTCCTGGAATTGCTGATCAAAAGGAGTCTTATACCATTAGCAAATGGATTAAAGGCAACCAAGGATAATTTTTTTCTGTATTCCCGTAAATAAGGTGTATTATTATGAAAAAAAGCTAAGTATATATAATACAGCTACCTAATGAGATTTGGCTTTGCAACAAATCGTCCATTAAATACAAAACGGACACATGTCAAAAAAATACTTTTTACAGGGGAGCTGTTTAAAGATTTTGTATTCGTTTTTTGTTCACAAAATTTTTTTACAGCATTAATATTATATGTGTTATATATCAATTTGTAGGTATTTTAACCCTCTTTTGATGTGTTTGGTTATTAGAAAGTAACATTTGCTGTGCAAGCTTCTATGAGCGTATACGTCCGTTTTGCATAAAAAAATAACATTAACTCTGAATTTTTTTTTCCATGAAAGGCCACAAATACAAAAAAATAAGCAGTTATTTAATTTAAATCATACATAAAATCATGTCTTAAACATAGAAATACTGTTTTTTTAACAAAACTGAACCAGACAAAACTTTTTCTTACTGTTTCTTTACTTACATATTGTCAAAACATGTTTATAGGTACCGTAAACCGGGGTTACTTTGATTAATTTTAACTTTGGTTACATAATTTGATGAATTTAACGGACGTACTAGTTTAAAATTCAGATATAATTATCGGTTTTCTTCAAGAATCAACCTGCTATATAAAAAAAAGTGGTACTTTTAGTTAATAAATATAAAAATACAACGCGATCAAGGTTATATCGTTGAGAATGGAATTAATACTTTGATAGCACTTATTTTTACTATAAAATGGAAATAGCCCACCTAAAAGCACGTAAATAATAAAAATCGGTTAAGTTATTTGTTTTTTCTATGTGTATTGTATTTTGTGTGGTGGTTACTATGATCCCATACTAAATGATCCAAATTGATATGTTTTGACGGTTTACTAGTTTTTTCATTAGAATTGATGCAAGAACTTAATTTTTACCGATACAAAAGTATATCTTTCAATATTTAATTGCAGAGATAATAAGTCTTTCCTAAAAATCTACTTATGATTAGTAATAATGTAACAATTTTTTTTCTGACGACATGACAGTTTAGCGCTAAAGTACTTGGGTACTACCAATGTAGTGAAGCAATAGGCATGATGAAAGATTTACGTGAAATACACAAAATTAACGTCACGTTTGTATACTACACTTATATTAAATAAAAGTTCTGTACAATAATGACTGTAGTCTATATCTTAGAATAATTTGTTCGTGTATGATGCCGTGCATAATGTCTAATAATTTATTTTAAATACAGTCATCATCCCTATGTTGGCAGTCCCAAAAGTGAAAAAATAAATATTACTAATACAAGTTTTTAGATTCGTTAAAACATACACCGGGGTTAGATCTTTGTTTGTTTTACGTGTATTGTATACAAATAATATAATAGGAAAATATGACAAATACTTAATTATCCGAAGTTTATGCCATTATTGTTTCTTCGTAGTCGCAATTATAGGTACACAAAATTCACAGTCATCTTCCACACAATCTCTAATATACTTTTAAGTAAAACGAACACAATACAAAGTACCACGTTTTACAATTACTGTTTTTATAAGATGTATTGTATTTTTTAAGATTTCATGCAAAAGATACTCAATTATTCAATCTGGTACATTTATGGATTTTAATATTATACTGAATTAAAAACGGTTGTAAATGCAACGAATGTTTTTTGAAATTCAACATTCCGTTTTGCTGCTCCTTTGTTTATAAAGAAATCTAAACCATACATATTTACTTTATTCAAAACAGCATCGTGTATAAATATGGCTCCTGTGATTGATACATTCGAATATATTTTTAATTCAAAAAGGTTGCAAATCCTAATACGGCAGTTTTGATGAATGAAAAATCAAATTTAAGAGGATATTTTAAAATTAAAGCTGCCACATTCCGTTTTGCGACTCCTTTTTATATAAAGAAACATAATAATTACGTATTTATTTTATTCAAAACGGCCACATCTATAAATATGGCACCTTTGCTTACATATTTTTTAACGTAATCACTTATTTTTTCGTTTCATGGCACTTTTTCACAAAAATGTCGTGTGTTTTGGTCGACAGTCGAGTCGCAACTGACAAAATGGCAGTTTAGCACTGAAATAAGTTTCGAAAGAGCGATAGTGCAAAAAGGGCACCTGCATAATTTTGATACTTACTAACGTCAAATCGACAGGTCGTCCATTAAATACAAAAGCGACACAAGTCAAAACATTACTTTTTACAGGGGAGCTGTTTAAAGATTTTGTATTCGTTTTTTGTTCACAAAATTTTTTTACAGCATTAATATTATATGTGTTATATATCAATTTGTAGGTATTTTAACCCTCTTTTGATGTGTTTGGTTATTAGAAAGTAATGTGTGCTGTGCAAGCTTTTATGAGCGCATACGTCCGTTTTGCATAAAAAAATAACATTAACTCTGAATTTTTTTTTCCATCAAAGGCCACAAATACAAAAAAATAAGCAGTTATTTCATTTAATTCGTACATAAAATCATGTTTTAAACATTGAAATACTGTTTTTTTAACAAAACTGAACCAGACAAAACTTTTTCTTACTGTTTCTTTACTCACATATTGTCAGAACATGTTTATAGTAGGGCTCGCGGTCGTGACCGTGTTTCGTGTAACCGTAGCCGGATCCCCGTTGCCGTGTTACACGGCCACGGTTTTAAGGCCCGTTTCCTGCGTGTTACACGGTTACGTATCAATAAAGTTACGTATACACGTGTACACGGGGATACGTATCTTAATTACACGCAGATCCGTTCCGCCCGCGTTGTTGAGTGACGATTCGATGCGTTGTCTTTAAGGACTAAGGAAAACGGATGAGAATGTTCCGTGATATTTTTTAATCTAATTTAGTGGTTACCTAATTGCCTTTCTAACGTAAAGTGCGATAACTTAGTTGTACTTAATTTCAGTATGATAACGTGTATACATACGTACTGAGATTAAATTTTACATATTAATATTTTACTTTTTAAGGTAAGGAGGGCAGAATTATAAAATATAGATATTTTCTGAGTTCAATATTAATAAAAACTGACACATTGTCATGTATTAATTACCTAATTTAATAATGAGATGTGAACGGAAGTTAAAAACTACATAATACAGTGCGGAGTAAATATTTTTTACTTTACTTCTAAATATCATAATTTAAGTTTTTCTTTCGTGCAATAAAGTTGATATAAATAAATACATAAATCAATATTGAGGGTACCAGACAACGATTTATCTATACTAGGAAACCCATAACTCAGGAACAAAATAAATGCGTCATAAATATACAAATTTACAGTGTTATTTCCTACAAAATAAGGAACTTTTAAAATATAAAAGGATATTGAAAAGCAATATAATTAAAAAATACAATATACTAACTCATTGGCTGTCGTGACGATGACGGGAGATTTTAGGTACACCGCTTTCAAATGCTTTCCTATCGATCCTGTTGTATCACCACGACACGAAAACTCATTGTTCGTATGATCATTGCACAAAGTGCATAAAGCCGTGTCACCGACCCTGGTGGCATAACTCCACACCCAACTGATCTTCATTATTAATACACTTTAAAAACGCTATCTTCTCACCAACAGTAACAATACAAAAACGTAACAAAATAATAAAAAAACAATTAATTTAAATTCGACTAAACTCTCGCTAAGTCTGTCCGGCCTGCAATCTTATTAGTGACTAAACACGTATAAAACCAAAACCCGAAATTGCCCTTTTCAAATTTACTAAGACATCTCCGCTTATCTATATCAAAACAAAGATGCGGCTATTTCATTCAACTTCACAAACAAAAGGTGTACCAGGTAAAGCCCAAGTTAACATTATTTATCAGTAAAATTACCACGTGTGGTCAATTACATCGCAGACTATTGTTAGCTACTTTGCGCGTGCAAATTCTTAGTATAGGTCTTATCTACAAAAGGGCCGCCCTGTCAGGTAATAAACTTAAATGAACGACTGTATTATCTTTTATGTATAGCAATTTGGCCAAATATTTTTAACATTCTTTTTTAATTTTTCTATCTGGTGATTCAAAATCACAATATAAATTCTAATCCATAAATAACACCGCCGCTTGTTATATATATAGAACACAGTACCTACCACGTTATTCTATAACATAAATCGATACGAAAAATGCAAGTCTAATCAATAAAATACCGCTCGTCCCGATTCAGAGTATAAGGGCCTTATCACACTTGCGATTTACAAGCGAGGCGAAAGCGAAGCGTACGCGCGGCGTGTTCGTCGCGTGCCCGCAACCAATTCGCCGCGATGGTGTCGCGATTACGCCGCGACCGCGTGACGAATACGCCGCGACTGCGCAGCGAGTTTGCCGCGTCAAGAGTTGGTATCCATTTTGTAATAATAAATCTTATTAGTGGACTGTCCAAGACTCAGATCACTCTGAGCGATTTACTGACGGTTGCGCAGCGTATTCGTTACGCGATCGCGGCCAAATCGCAACGCACTCGCGGCGAATTGGTTACGGGCTCGCAACGATCACGCTGCGCGCTCGCTTCGCTTTCGCCTCGCTTGTAAATCGCAAGTGTGATAAGGCCCTAATACTCAATACGTACTTTAAAAACAAGCTGTTATTCAATAATAGGCCTTATTTGTTTGCATAGTAATTGGTCCGGCCGGATCCATGCCACGAGCAGTCGTTGCCAGAACGAAGCCAAGATTCGTAGATACGTATACAAACAAAGATTCGGGTACGTATCTGGGCGTGACTGTGAAATTCGTGATCTTAGTACCGCCGGGGTTAAGAACACGGAGCTACGGATCGGCGAATAGTACGTATATCGGGAGCCCTAGTTTATAGGTACCGCAAAACCGGGGTTATTTTTATTAATTTTAACTTTGGTTACATATTTTGATGAATTTAACGGACGTACTAGTTTAAAATTCAGATATAATTATCGGTTTTCTTCAAGAATCAATCTGTTATATAAAAAAATGTGGTACCTTTAGTTAACAAATATAAAATAAATACAACGCGATCAAAGTTATATTGTTGAGAATAGAATTAATACTTTGATACCACCTATTTTTACTATAAACTGGAAATAGTCCACCTAAAAGCACGTAAATAATAAAAATCGGTTAATTACATCTTTAGTTATTTGATTTTTCTATGTGTATTGTATTTGTGTGTACTACGTACGTACTATGATCCCATACTAAATGATCCAAATTGATGTTTTGACGGTTTACTAGTTTTTTGATTAGAATTGATGCAAGAACTTAATTTTTGCCGATACAAAAGTATATCTTTCAATATTTTATTGTAGAGATAATAAGTCTTTCCTAAAAATCTACTTATGATTAGTAATAATGTAACAATTTTTTTTTCTAGACGACATGACAGTTTAGCGCTAGTACTACCTATGTAGTGAAGCAATAGGCATGATAACTGTCAAGTCAACATCTTTTTTCGATTTTTGAAAGATTTACATGAAATACACAAAAGTAACGTCACGTTTGTATACTACACTTATATTAAATAAAAGTTCTGTACAATAATGACTGCAGTCTATATTTTAGTAATAATTTATTCGTGTATGATGCCGTGCTTAATGACTAATAATTTATTTTAAATACAGTCATCATCCCTATGTTGGCATTCCCAAAAGTGAAAAAATAAATACTACTAATATAAGTTCTTAGATTCGTTAAAACATACACCGGGGTTAGATCTTTGTTTGTTTTATTTGTATTGTATACAAATAATATAATAGGAAAGTATGACAAATACTTAATAATCCGATGTTTATACCATTATTGTTTCTTCGTAGTCGCAAATTATAGGTACACAAAATTCACAGTCATCTTCCACACAATCTCTAATATATTTTTAAGTAAAACAAACACAATACAAAGTACCACGTTTTACAATTACTTTTTTTATAAGATATATTGTATTTTTTAAGTATTCATGCAAAAAATATTCAATTGTTCAATCTGGTACATTTATGGATTTTAATAATATACTGAATTAAAAACGGTTGTAAATGCAACAATGTTTTTTGAAATTCAACATTCCGTAATGCGGCTCCTTTGTTTATAAAGAAATCTAAACCATACATATTTACTTTATTCAAAACAGCATCATGTATAAATATGGTTCCTGTGATTGATGCATTCGAATATATTTTTAATTCAAAAAGGTTGCAAATCCTAATACGGCAGTTTTGATGAATGAAAAATCAAATTGAAGAGGATATTTTAAAATTAAAGCTGCCACATTCCGTTTTGCGGCTCCTTTTTATATAAAGAAACATAATATTTACGTATTTATTTTATTCAAAACGGCCACATCTACAAATATGGCACTTTTGCTTACATATTTTTTAACGTAATCACTTATTTTTTCGTTTCATGGCACTTTTTCACAAAAATGTCGTGCGTTTTGGTCGACAGTCGAGTCACAACTGACAAAATGGCAGTTTAGCACTGAAATTAGTCTCAAAAGAGCGATAGTGCAAAAAGGGCACCTGCATAATTTTGATACTTACTAACGTCAAATCGACAGGTGTCTTAGTGTCACGTAAAATATTAGTGCTTATAATGTCGTTTTTGAAATAAAATAATTTTTCACGGTTTTTGAGTTGTGTCGCTTTTGTATTTAATGGACGAAATAATCTAATTACATATATAGTACATTGTGTATTTACACACAATGTTTTTCGTCACACCTGTGATGCAAAAAAGTAAATAAAACAAGTTCTAAGTAAGTTTAATTTGTAAATAAAATACACAAGTCGTGTACTTTCAAACGCGTCTTAAATAAATTGTGTTGCGGAAACTAAGCGGTAGTATAAATTATGTGTAACATAATAGAGAGATAGATACATAAGTATGTTTTATCAGTCTCTGTAGTCTTCGCCTTGTAGTTTATAGTGACCCTGCCTACGAAGCTGGAGGTTTCGGGTTCGAATCCCGGTTAGGTCTTTATTTTGTGTATTTTTTATATTTGTTTGTTCATTGGACGTGGCTACCTATGGATTCAAGTATCTTTTTTTATTTTTTTATTATTTCTATACTTAATTTTGTATTATTTATATCCTTGCTTGGTCCCAAATAACAAGCGTTAATTGAGCTTACCGTGGGACAAGATCGATTTGTAAAAGAATGTCCCATGATCTTTATTTATAAAATATAGTAAAGTAAATAAATCACCTTGAATGAAAACAATTTATCAAAACCATATCGCCAATATAAGGCTTCTTAGAAGGAAAAAACATATAGATCGATCTGAGCCAAGGGTGTAATTGATGTGTGCTTAGCGTACGTTTTTACTTGATTGATGAAAGCGATCCTCTCGCTTGGCCACAGCATGGAGCGACCAGCGGGTGCGGTAGCGGCGACATAGGAAAGAGTAAGATTCACATCTGAGTGCGCTACAATGTAATTAGTGCACCGCCGTATGATGACGGCAATAAATACCTACACATTTGTCATCACCCCATCTCTTCCCCTGGGTGTCGTAAAAGTCAACTAAGGGATTGTTATAAATAAATAAATAGATAAATATCTTGGGACATCTTACACAGATCGACCTAGTCCCACGGTAAGCTAAATTAAGGCTCGTGATGTAGGTACCAAGCGACGATATATAAAGACCGTATTGTTATTTATAAATACAAGTTCAACCTGATCTAACTCTTGAAATATGTATTATTTTGCGTTTCTATGTTCTGAGTGTATATGGCCTGTAGATATTTTTGAGTGTTATGTGATATATGGCTACTTTCCAAATTATTTCTTTTAGGGTCTTTATGATGCTTTCAATATTGCCTATCAAACGTATTTCGGACAAACCTATTCAGCTGAATGCAAGACTATTTCAGCGACTGCATGGTACTATTTTTAGAAACAACGATGCAAGATGCTACCCGAGTAGGTATATTATCTAAACGGTGTCTTCATGATTCCCCAATTAAGCATACGCAAATTAAATGTGGTGGATTTAATGTTTTACTTAAAATGGGATTTTTACACAACGATTTAGATGACCTTCACTTTCTTATGCGTATGAGAACAGTGAAACAGATATAAGAAACAGCCACACATAAAAGCCTTAACGAAATACCATGGGCTTGATCCATCGTTATAACAGGAGGATATAAATGCTCCATGATAGTTATATTGGATGTCAAAGTCATAATACACGTAAGCTATATACCATATTCTCTTTAAAGTATTCTTTCACGAATTCAGGACATCGTTTTTGTGAAATACAATTCCTATGAAAATACCTAAATGTTTGACATTACGAAACACGTGAAAGCGTGTCTCTCATAGTACGATTTTTTTGTGTGAGATGTCGTCTTTTTCGCAGACCGTAAATTATTTTGCAGTATTTGTCCGAAATATTTTTTATTACTCGGGAGGATTGGGTTAGTTGTGTCTAATCCAGATACTTCACGTCGAGCTTTCAGGATGAAATGTGTACCTTATTAAAGCAGTAATTAGACACATGTATGTTTTTTACGTAAAAATGTAATTTTAAAAAAATACGGCCTAGTAAAGTTGTATTTATAAATAATGATACAGTCCTTATAATAGATAGATACATATAGATACTTAAATACATAGACAGCCATGACCAAGGAACAAATATTTGTGATAAATAAATACACAAATAATGCCCTCGACGGGATTCGAACCCGGAACCTCCAGCTTCGTAGGCAGGGTCACTACCAACTAGGCTACGGAGGCTGACAAAATGTTACTGACCACTTAATATTTATTTTATTGAAGATTAATGATGGGTAACAGCATCATCATATCATAGTGGACACGCTGCTGCGATCGCCAACAACATTAATTAAACTATTGACGATTAAGCGTTAGCGATTGGCAACTTGTCTAAGCACCCTGGGTCGCGTTTTATAAAGTTACATTTAACAATTTCACTATTTGCTTCTCTAACGCACGCACATATTGGCTAGAAAGAGTGGCAAACAGCAAAATTGTAAATTGTAACTTTATAAAATGCAACCCTGGTGAAATACATACATGAAATAAAGCTAAAGCGTTAAACGAATTCTATTAAGCTAGTTAAGAATAAAATTGCTTTAGTCGGCACGAACAAATTCATCAATTCGTTTACTGCGACAAATTCGACGAACACATTGCTATTTGAATACGAATTAATGGAAACAATGTAAGCGTATTTCTTCAAAATGTTGACGCGTGGTGACGGCAGGGCTGTATGAATACATTTGTGACCACCCCCAATCTTACACTAAGGGATTGAAGGGTATACTAAGGGATTGAAGTGTCACTGAACACTCGTTTATAGAAGATTGGCGATGGGCAGCAGCATCATCATTAGTGAACACACTATTGCGATTGGCAACCCGCTGGCCCAATGTGGCGATCATGGCATTTACCTCCTAATGCGTTGATACTCATAGTTAATAGTAGAGACCTACGTCCAGCAGGGGACTGAGACTGATGGCGTGACAACATTCAATATATTATGTAATTAATAGTTTCATTTTCACAACCGCTACTTAATACCTAAAACTAAAACTGATAAAATACTAAAATATCACTAAGGAAACCTGATGGCAATTAGTAGGTAACTTACGGCGCCTGCAATCAATTACATTTACTGCATTTGTGATCAACGAGTGCTTGATGAATGATAATGCTATTGTAGTTAATTGTAATGATAATGCTGCTGATAACTAACAGCATAGAAATAAAGTCACCCAAATGGGTTTTAAATACCAAAAGTGTACGTCTATTCTATGATTTTTTTTTGTATAGGACTAAGTAAAATATTTATTTTATTATCATGATAAGTCATTCTAGTTTTACATCACATCGGCGATAAACAAGCTTATGGATTTAAATAATTGGATTTCTACATAATACCTACTAGGGTAAAGATAATCATGTTTGTACTCGTATTACCCTTAAATCTGCGTAAGATTATATTATGAATGAATAACCTCAACCCTTAATTTACCAACGGCGTCTTAACTTGCTCTATGAATATTTAACAGACTCGCATGTCTCTCAATTAACCTCCTGCTTACTCTGTATGGCATTAAGATAATTGTAGTGTGTTGTTGTGTAGGTAGAAAATATTCAATTTTGGAATGGAACTTAAAAAGTGTTTAGACGAGTATTTTAATCCAATTAACAGTTTTATTAGGTCACAGTCAACAGTTAATAAAACTGCTAATTGCTATTTCTCATAATATTATACAGGCTCTTACACCACCCACTGAAAACCTTGAATGGGGTGATTTAGTAGGCTATACTGAACAACTACTCACGAAATCTAAAAAAAAATTGTCTTTTTCACACATTGTAACCGATCGATAACGTCATTTTGTATGAAAGAGCCAAAATTTTTTGGAGAAATTTCTGGTTAGCTCCATAGTAAAAGTTGTTCAGTAGAACCTACCAAATCAACCCGTTCAAGGTTTTCAGTGAGTGGTGTAACACGCTGTAGATTTGTGCGTTGTCACAGCCATGTGTGTACAGAAAATCAACGTTACCATTGCTTAATTTTCTATATTTTCATATATGAACAGAAAACTCGACGCAGGAGCTACTTCACAAATAAGTATCAACATTTTGGATTTCCTAGAAACCCTTAACTTTGGATTTGGAACATGGTCGTGATACACCTGTCAAACTAAATAAGAAATTCCCAGTTACACAAACCAATCACAACATTAGAAGTTTTACAAAACCAGCCCATGCACGAGAATATTAGGCGTGCAGCCGTGAGAGAAGAATGGCGCCGGATGGTGAAGCTCGCCACTGGAGATACGAAGGCCACGACCAAGTAGGGACGAAGGAGAAGAAGGGACGAAGGAAAACATGTTTAGACTAGTATTTTAATCCTATTAGCAGTTTCATTTACCTTGTTTATTTTTCTATCCTTTTATTATTATTGCGACGTATTTTATTTAGGATATTAAATTTCTAAAGTAACTCAATAATATGTGTAAATTGTGTAATGACTTATATTGCATCAATCTTTTTGTATCTTAAGGCGCTTGAAATGACAATTGTAATTGTAATTGATAATTTAACCCTTAGGTGCATATGGTTAGGCTTAGGTCATAGTTTGAAACTTTTAGATTATCAGGATAGCGTAATCAATGATATCACCGGATCGTACTTAATTGCATCAACACAGTCCTATTGTCTACAACATAGTGTATTTCAGAAAGGATCCTGGTCCTCTGGTTATTTAAAATGCGTCAAAATACTTTTATTTGTCTATTTATTATGTTCTCCGAGACATTTTGCTACCTGAACAAGCAAATATTTTCCGAATCCGAATATAGACGTAACCCTTGTTTTGGATGACGATGGAAATCAGTAGGTACGTATCCTATCACAGGCTGTCCTAACTAAACACTGGCCCAAGACAAACAACAGCCTGTCTAGAAACTTGTTCATTACTTTTTCAGTGTATAAGTAATACCTATAACAAAAAAGTAACCAACGCGTGGGCCTATATTGTACCTATATAGGGCTCTGTAATTGCTCAACCGCTGCAGACAGACTTGACATAACAAACTTACAATAAGTCAAAACAGATGAACTGTTTTTTTTATAATCATCTTTTAAATAGCGAATTGGTCGGAGTTGGGATATGACGACGAATAATTAATATCTTCAGGACCTAGGTATGCTTCATGTGTCAAAACGTGCGTTGAGGTTTAAAGCTATTACTGGGTGAATTGTAATAGTAAGTTAAAATTTTGCAGTTTCTAGTCAATATTTTGTTCGAGTGGCAAACAACATAGTGGTTACTCTTCAAACATTGCCGCTAAATATTTAACCGTTAACTTCATATTTACCAAAATATTCGTTGGCGCTTGAAATTGGAAAAATAACGATGAAAATTCGGCATTCGTACGAATGGTTCTGGTGCTTAACGTGAAGTGGTGTCTGCTATCTGCATGTTGTAAAGCGTGTTGACGTTTTATGTTACTTTTCGAATAGGGACTTTTCGAATAACACTATTTAAAATGATGTAAAAAATCTTTATTTGGTGAAAAAATAAAGATTGTTTAGTGTATAAACTGAAAAATAATCAAATTACGGAAAATGTCACTATTATATAAACAAAGGCATTATACACATACAATCTATGTCAAAAATAAACTATTATTTAGTATAGTAAATATCGTTTATATTTTTACTTACAAATCTGTTTTTTCGCTGAATGCCATAAGCTAATTTAGTTTTTAGGTTCACTTGTCAGAGTCGATCGCATTCAATATGTTTTAATCAAAATTATTATTTAACGTAGTATTAAAAGAAAATAAATTATTAAATTTTATTAAGTACGGCCTTAATCCTTGCTTGGCAGTTCCCGAACTGTTAGCGATGTTTTGCAAAACGAGGGTAACAAAGCTAGTGTGTTGGGAGACAAATAAAACTTTTTGCTTGTTATAACTTAGACAGTAGCGGTGGCGCAACGCTCGCGTTCTACGGTAGAGTAGGTATATAATTTGTTTTTATGACTTAACTACCAGGCTCACGTAACAATAAGATAATTAGATACTTTTCTTATTAAAGGAAACACTGCACTGTAAAATTTGGCTGTATTATCAAGATTTTCACAAATAATGAAATGAAAAGAGAAATTAATGAAAGAAGTTAGTAAAGACATACAAAAGACTACGTGACGTTTCTGGTTACCATTACTACAGCTGAACGAAAAAGAAAGTTCCGTGAACCATTATTATTATTATTAAACTGTTCGCGATGACGTCAACATGTCGCTGTCTCTTTTCCACGCGAATATAGTTAGTATTTTTGTTTCGTTTGATCAACCATTTGAGTTTGACTCGGGTGTTGGCCGGTACGTTGGAAAAGGTTAAAAGTTTTTTTAATTTAAGTGACAAGTGTCAAACACAAAAAAACTTTAGACGAAAGATCGATAAATAAAGAAAATGGGAAGAAAAAGGGAAAAACTAATTTTTTAAATGTTCAGTTATAATACAACAGACAATAAATCGCAATGTTTAATGCAAGGTTGCAATATCCTTATAAAGGTAAATTTGTAAACTTTGTGATTCATGATACGTGTTGGTTGTGGTATGAGCTTGATTATTTACATGAAAAAAAAAACTCTGCGGTTCTAAACGGTAACGTAATGAAGTACGAGACGTACAATTATCATTACCGATTTGAAAACGTGAAACAAGAAGACTTGAAGTAGCTTTGTTTTTCGTTGGTGCTATGTTTTCGGGAGTAATCAATCATGTAGCAACTTTCTTTAACGAAGTCCCTTCTTTTTTTTTCTGATTTCTAAGTGACCCAGTCGGGCACTCCTCTCATCGCATCATCACGTGGGGTACAATATTGCGTGCATCATAATTAAAATTAAATTTATCAAAACTTAAACGTTGCCAGTGAGTAAATTAGCGTAGTATCTTTTGGTTCGAAGGACTGATCGCATCAGAAACACCAAACTACATTTCCAAAACTGGCATCAAGGATGTGGGAAGGACGGCAGCAAAACTTAAGAGGGAATGAGCAGGCACGTCTGCAGAATGCATCCAGCGGTGTGCCAAGACAACAACTAATTGGACCCAACAAAGTTTCCGCGGCAGAGGCAGGCCAAAATGGAGATGGCGGGAAGACTTAGATTCGATCAACAAAGAATGGCAGGTGGTTGCAAAAAACAGAGATGAATTTCGGTAAATAGGAGAGGCCTTTGCCCGCCCAGCAGTGGGATACTTCAACGGGCTATTAACCTTTTACAATTAATATCCAGCTCACCTGTCCGGAGTCTGATAAACAAGACAAAGGCCTGATTTGGTTTCTAATATACAACAAATAGTCCCATTTAAATGCAAGCTCTGATGTACGTGGTGTAATTTTGTATTGGTGGTGACACGCGCACGCTCGATAAAAATTTCACGGCGGTCAAAATGTTAAAAATATACTATGTTACCATCATAGTCTGTCATCCTATATCATGTCGCTTTTCCCATGACAACGGAAGCAAACGAGCGTGATGGTAATATTGGTAAGCAGTCACCATTACCCAATAGACACAACTTATGATATCCGCTGGGGCCCGTTTCTTAAAAGCTTGTAACTTGTAATACAAGTGGAAGTCTCTTTTTAACACGATTAATTAGAAAAGGACTTCCGCTTGTATTACAAGTTACAAGCTTTTGAGAAATAGGCTCCAGCTGGGTTTAACTGCAAAACTCAGCGTTGTGCATAGCTTACCTATGTCAGTACCTATTCAATATTTTATTAAATTGAGACAAGAGCTAAAGGAGTCAACAACGAGTGCTCGCACTAGCGTAATAATACTGAAGACATCGCCGATGAGGGACGTTTAATTAACTCCAAAATGAGTGTTTGGCTCCAACTTCGAGCCGCAGAGTTCCAAGAAATAATAATGAACCGGCCTGCAGACTGAGTGGACGGGAATCTTGCTTTTTATACTAGAGCAAAATCAATTCTGCGGTTCAAACTTGACTTAGAAAGGAAAATAATTTTGCCTAGAAGATAGAATTTTTCTTTTGTTATTGAATCGAGATTTTAATGATTTTTTTAATGCTAGCCGATTTCAGTTATTCGTAATGACTGTCATTTATTTTGCCGCATTGGTATTCCTTCAAATTAGTTTGTCCATAAATGAGTAGTGTCTGCATAACGTACTTTCTAAGTAAGTAATACTCTACTAGTATTAATAATTATGGCAGTACGAGCAAGTTACGCAGACGCTAAGTTAAAGTCCTCAGCATACTATAAAAAGATGCTCATCATCATTCTAGATTACTGATGTAAAAATTGCGGAATCTTTCCAATACGCTTAAGTTTTTGTTGTTATATTCTGGTCATTTTTCTACAACCTCGACATCAAACGTGCCTATTTTGGTATCAACACTGGTCCAGTACTTGTTGGGTACTTGACATACACCCTTGAAATAATTCGCAGGTGTATGCAGATTTCCTCACGATATTTTACTTCACCGTAAAACACTTGTGAATATCAAATATATTTCGTACATAAGTTTTTTGAAAAACTCATTGGTACAAGCCGGGGATCGAACCCACGACCGCTGCGTAGCACCCGTGCGTTTTACCGCTAACGCCACAAGCGCTGTTTTCACGTTACGTACCTACGTACATTGTAACAGGTACGTTAACACTAGAGCTTATTAAATATAGCGAAAAGTTAAAATTGACGATTCACTTTTACGACTCACGCGGTCTTAAAATCGATACCACAAATAGATCACATTCATATAAATTTTCGAAATTTTGACTGTTCAAGTCCCGACGGCAAAAATCCTTAAATGCAGGATTAATTGTTTTTATTAACAAAGGAGTCTGCCTTACACAAAAAGTGCTATTTACAATATTTAAGGTAGTTGCCTGATATAAACTAAAACTATTTTAAACGGATAATATCGCGTATATTAATTAAATACCGGGGTCCAATTCCTATATTAATACGTTGTTTACATCTCATTAACATGCACGGAGTATAAAGTAAATGTGAATCGTCTGCACTATATTTAATATAATGATACATGGTAGGTACTTAGAATACATTTAATTGAATAATGTACATATTTTTCAAGCAAAGATACTAAGATAACATTTTACTTTGTTAATTAATTAAATTACTTGAAAACATGGAAAAACCGTCTTGCCTTAATTTTATTTTAAATTATGAAACAAAGAGTTACTGCACCGGGAGCAATAGCGTGAAAATGAAATATAAAATACATTTTTACATTCCAAGATTTCATTTGCTTTATAATGAATTAAAAATATATTATGTTATACATTTCATAAACGAGGTTGAGTCATACACCCTGGACATACGAGGTTGAGTCACACAACCATCGAAAAGTTGGCATTAACCGTGGTCAAAAAATTACAGTAAAAAATAAGAAATAACTTTAGGACGTTTAAGAAATGACGTTGCGATACGACAGTGTTTGTATGTAATATATATATTTTTTAATTATAAAAACGCGCTGAAACTAAAAAGGAATAAAATGTTTTGGTTAACAAATACTAACGATTTCCTAGCGTAACCTATAAAGTTCTACCATTGAAAACCTTACTGATCTAAACATACTGGAACAAAATCACTGTGTTAGACATTCCTGAAGAAGTAGCAAATTTGACAGCAATTTAAAATACATACGTCTCGCGCGGGCGGCTTTCTTGCGCAAAAGATTGCTATCGCAATCCAGCGCGGGAATGCCGCCTGCAAGCTGCCCAATTTATGCGATTAATTTATATTTGCGGTTAATTACATTTTTACTTAGTTTAATACTTGTAGTTAGTTTTATTTTTAACTAGTCTTAATTCATATTCTGTTTTGTATATTTTATTATATGATTATAATTAATGTGATTCTTATTAAGGAGTAAACCGGTACCGGTACCGAAAGTAGTTTTAATACCTAGACGATTCAAAAGAGTTTGTTGCTATGCCAATTTGAATAAAGAATTATTTGCTTTAACTAAAGATTACTTGTTGAGATTTTGTGCCTTTCTTACAAATCATACTGGTCCGAAACCGGAATGTTATTACCAGCAATGTTAATAACTGCGGTGGTCTTTTATGCTCGATACTTTTAGCTGTCGAATCTCACGTCATGTTTAGACGAATATTGTAAAAGGGTTCAAATCTAGCGTCCAGAGTCACGCAGAGAACAGTTGTAACAAGGTTAAATGCCAAACGCTGTGCTTATTAAGTTTGATGACGTGACAATTGGTAGCAGATTAAAAGATGCTAATAGCTGCGCTATACCGCCAATGTCTGCGCTACTTTCGATGGAACAAAAAAAATGGTGAAATTGAGTGTCGAATGTTCCCACTCATTTTATGCTGGGCTATAACCGTGCCCAAACTACAGGACACATCTCTATAGATCGGTCATCGATCTGGGTAAAAAAAACTTTACGAAGGGTTAAGTTTACGCGGTTTTTAAACATAGTCAAGACATTAGAAGGAATAGTGTTATTAGCGTCGTCTGACTTAGAGGCATCTAAATTAAAAAGATTTTGATTTAAATTAAAGAGGAGTGTACAAGTTCTTATTGGGTCGGCAACGCGCATGTGACACAGGCAGGCACCCATGGGCTACGGTGACTGCTTTTCATCAGGCGGGCCGTCTGCTTGTTTGCCACCGACGTGGTATTAAAAAAAAAAACATCAACCACGACAAACATTTTGGTATTCTATTTATATAGAATATTTTTATCCATACACCAAAAAGGATGTTTTATACCACTAATTTCTGTAGGACTTGCCATCAAGCCCATGATGTCCGGATTGAGATAAGTAAACAATTGACTAACAATTTAGTGGCTCTCAAAGTTGACGTGGCCTCAGTGAAATTAAGAAGGTTCTTGGGATTGAACATTCAATATATTTCAGGTTTGTAAAGATGTATAATAATGTTTTAGTCATTTTAGTGTTTCGAAGACATAGGTATGCATACATTTCTTGATGTAAATATACTTACACTTGCTATCAATATAATCGGAACACTATTATGACACATGTAAGAATCGGAGTTCTATTCAATTCTACTGCCAGTTGTGACAAACAAAGTTATAGTTATACCACAAAGTACCCAAGTATAGAGGGTCTGTTTCATAGAAGCCTCAAATATTTCGGAATATGTTACAATAGATGTCACTTGCAGCACGATTGACTAGTAATAGATTTAGTTTTATTTGAAATCTAGGTATTTACTACCTACTACCTGTTAGTGCACAGTTTTAATTAATTTTGCATCATACATCGAAAATTGTCAAAACCAACCTTTCTAGAAGTGTAAATTAGTAAATAAAAAAAATAAAGTAGATTTGGAATAAATTGATTTAAGCGCCATCTATTATTGCACGGACATAATTTTATGCGCTTTACTTCGTTACGCGACTAACGGTACACTGCTCACAGCGACGGAATATTATATAGACGAAGACTGTCATCTAATAATAGACCAATTGATGTACTATGTATCTCTGAGCACAATATGATTAATAGTGATTTTGATATGCTTAACATTGTAAATTTCAAACTTGCTTCCAGCTTTTCTAGGGCCGTTCGACATGGAGGTGCCTGCATTTTTGTCAGGAATAATATCAAGTATAAAATTATAGACACAGCCTTGGAGTGCTGCATCCCATGCATATTTGAGTGTTGCGCTGTTGAACTGACTGATTTTGATATTATTGTTTACTGTATTTATAGGCCGCCTAGTAAAACTAAGCGACATCTTGACATATTTTTTAATTACATTGATAATATTCTCAAATTGCATTGTTACGTTAAAAAAAAGAAGTTAGTGTTATGCGGAGACTTTAATATTAACACTATTGAAACGACAAACCACAGTACAGAATTCAAAAGCATACTAGGAAGTTACAATATGAGGTTATCAGTAAATAAACCAACACGCCTAAGTAGTGGTACCTGTTTAGATAATATTATACACAATATTCGCGGAAGTTCAGTAGATCTAAATGAGTTTGCTTTATCTGATCACAATGCACAAGTCCTAAAGTGCCCAGTCAAGAAATATTGCAAATTTAAATATTGGTACGTGTATAGACGAGACTATTGTCATGAATATATATATAAATTCAGTTCACACCTTAGCAAACTTAATTTTGACGTAATCAAATCTGCGCCTACTGCAAAAGAATCTTTTAATAACTTCTTTGACATTTTTAAACTCTTCTATGATCTGTGTTTCCCTAGTTTACGAGTTAAATGTTATACGACAAAGAAACCTAAATGGTTGTCACGAGGAATAAAACTCTGTTGTAAAAACAAGAGAAAAATGCTGTGGACATATAGATCAACCAAAAAACCACAGGATAAAATCAAGTACAATAATTATACCAAAAAGTTAAAATTAATCATTCAACAAACGAAAAAGAGCCAAAACAGTTATGAAATTTTAAATGCAAAAAATAAATCTAAGGCAACTTGGAAAGTTATAAATAATTCAAAAAACAGATTTCCGAAGGAAAATATTGCAGCCATTGCAGCAGATGGGCAAAAAGTATATGATGCAAAGATAATAGCGGAAAAATTTAATGACTTTTTTGTAAACCAGGTTAAAGAAAACAGTAATAAAACCGTAAATACAAGCTTATCACGTGACTATAATAAATACAATTCCCTATTTATGACACCTACAAATAGTAACGAAATTGCAAACATAATAAATGGACTTAAAAACACAACAAGCACCGGCTACGATTCAATTAATACTAAGGTAATTAAATCAGTATCACACATTATTTCCCCAGTACTAAGTCTTATAATCAATAAATGCATAGAAGAAGGATATTTTCCTGATAAGCTAAAAGTAACAGTAATTAAACCGCTATTCAAAAAGGGCGATAAATTTGATATGAACTCGTACAGACCTATAGCGTTGTTGACGATATTCTCCAAGATCTTTGAAAAGGCAATTTATGAACGACTATACAATTATCTAGATTTTAACAGTATTTTTTGTAACGAGCAAAAAGGTTTCAGAAAAACATTATCAATTGACATGGCTATTTATGACTTCTTGAAAAATATATACACTAAAATGGATACTAGTCTACCCGTCTTTGCAATCTACATAGATATGACCAAAGCGTTTGATTATGTAGACCATAAAATATTACTGGACAAATTATATTTATATGGTATAAGAGGCAATGTGCACGATCTGATAAAATCGTACCTTACCGGTCGAACCCAATACACAAATATAACACGAATATCTCCACAATCTTATACTGAAATAGAGTACTTTTCTGATGAAAGATCAGTTAAATATGGAGTGCCTCAGGGTAGCATCTTAGGCCCTCTCCTTTTCCTCACATATATAAATGACTTGCCAGGAGCTGTCATGAATCCAATTGTTCTGTATGCAGATGATTGCACTATTTCACTTACAAATAAAACCGAAATATTTGGTAGCCTAGAATCAATAGTGCTCTGGTTAGAAAAAAACAACTTAAAGATTAACTTACAAAAAACAACAATTATGAGCTTTAGCCAAAGGAAAAATGCTAATAGTGCTGCTTTAGAATTCAAAGGTACTAATATTAATTACACACATGACACAAAATTTCTAGGACTATACATTGACGACAAAATGAATTGGATAACTCACACCGACAACCTTTGTAATAAACTTAAAAACTATGCATATAACCTGTTCATGTTAAACAAAGAGGCAAATCACACAGCAGTTATGTCTGCTTATCATGGCTACGTTTCTTCTGCTCTTAGATACGGCATCATCTTTTGGGGAAACTCTAGCCATATCACAAAAATTCTAAGAGCTCAAAAACGGTGCATAAGAGCCATTTGCTTATTAAAACGCACAAAGAGCTGTAGACCCTCTTTCAAAAAACTGAAACTTCTCACCGTGCCTGCTTTGTACATACTTGAGACTGCAGTTTTTGTTAAAAAGAACCCAAATCTTTTTAAACATGTCACAAGGGCACGTCACTGCGATAAACTGTACCCGGTCCCTGGTAAATCCGCTCTTTTTCAAAAGAGTATTTTCGCAATGGCTCCTAGGATCTTTAATGCGTTGCCGAAATCAATTAGGGTAACAAATGACAATATAATCTTTAAAAAAATGTTAATTGAATTTTTAAATGAGCACTGTTTTACTCAGTAACTGAATATCTTAATTTCAAGCCATAACTAGCATAATTTGACATATCTTGTACTTACTGTTTTGGATATTGTTGTACTCATTGACATATTTCTTTGATTGACATACATAATAATAATATTTTTTTTTTATTTGAAATTATTGTAGATGGGTGGTTTATAATTATATTTTGTGACATTTCCGACCATAACCACTAATATTCCTTTTGTGCGCAGGCTTAAACATGTAGAATTTTGTTAATTACCTATTGTAAATATTGTATGTTACTGTACATATTGTAAATATTTTTCTTTGACATTGTAAATAATACTTCCGTTTTTCTTGATTTGCATGCCGATTCTGGCCGAACGTACTGAGACTTTTTAGATTTAAGACCTTTATTATGTACGTGCATTCTGGCAAATAAATAAGTTTGAGTTTAAGTTTGAGTTTGAGTTTGACGCTTTACATACAAAACATGCCTTTAAATAATGGCCCCAGCCCCATTGACACTGACTGCTACCCCTCTCCATAAATATGTCCGCGCACCTTAAAATTATAATATATCCAATACACAATTACGCGCTATTAAAAAAAAGTTGTGATTGGTTAATAAACGTTTTGATTCGGTAAGACAGAATTGTATGCGTCAAACCTCTTGCGCGGCGTTACAATATTATGACGTTGTCAAACCTTACAGGGATGATATTATGCTAGATGGAACCAATTCATATAAATATTATTTCGATCCGCATTTTTTGTTGAGATTATGCACGTCCATATTAAACAATAATGTATATCACTGTATTACATACATATATATATATATATATATATATATATATATATATATATATATATACATGCGTAATATATACATATATATATATAGGTTAGGTATATATTAGTTTATGTTAGAAATTATAACATGTATTATATTATATTATTATACAAATGTATAGGTGATGCGTATTTGTTTAGTGATTTTGAGTTGGTATGTAGTAAATTTGAAATTTTGGCTCATTTAAATTAAGTGCTCATTATTAGTTTGCCTCTCACTGTATTTTTGTCTTGTATATCCTTTTATGTTATTTCAAGGGTTAGCTGGAAGAGATCCCTGTTAGGGATAAGTTCGCCTTTGTACATATTCTTATTTTTACTGTTGTTTTGTTTTTACTTTCTGTAAACTTGTTTATGTGCAATAAAGTTATATATACATACATACATACATATATCCGTAATAAAGTATTTTTCAACACACTTGCTCGTAACGTTGGTATTATTGAACCGCTATTAGGCTCATAATCCAAGATATTAAACACGCGTGCTTTTTCATTACGTTATTGTTCTAGTGCGGTAATATCATAACCTGACCAAGTATATTTGCCAACATTTGGAAGTATTATGTCATGTAGATGAAGCATTCGAATTTAGTCAGATTATGTTTATTTTTAAATTGACCAAAGAGTTGACATGTGGTAAAAATAGCGGAATCCAGAATATTTTTACAAAATACTATCAATTTTCGTAAATAAATAAATAAAATATTTTTCATCACACTTGCTGTCTAAGCGCGTAATAGAAAAGTGATATTCCCTAGGGAGTAATAGAAATGTCAGTACGTCATTTAATAATATTATGTCCTAAAACCTAATTTTTTGTCGGCAAGTGTGATTAAAAACATTGTATTCATCAAGGGAGATAAGTAATAAGCTTTTATGGCTCGAGTTAGTATTCCGCTTACCTACCGTACTATAAATTGTGCATCCAAATTATCAAGTAATTATATTAATTGTTAAGTAATAGTATTTTTATTTTATGATAATCGTTAATGATTCGCAGTTTTTTTTATATTGGCTGTTTGTCGATAGGATTGCTGCCTTATAAATTTGCACACGTTTAAAAATTCCTTAGGTATGCGCGCGCCTTTTAAAAGTTACCATTGTATTTGTTATTCGGAGTGGAGTAAATTTCAATTGTATGTTGCGTTTATTTATTTTTGTTGTGATTACTGTTATCACTTTTATGGTGCTTTTATGTGAATTGTGAACTTCAAGTAATGAACAACAAAAATAAAAATAAAAAGGTTAAACGTAACTTTGGGATAGTACCTAAGTAAGTAGTAGTTACCTAGCAACAAAGTTTATTGTACTTTTTATTGTGCAATAAAGTTTAAATAAATAAATAAAAGATAGGTATAACAATCATAGTGTTTTCATTTGAAAAATTGTTCCTCGTAGGTGGGTATGTTAAGATCAAAATGATAATCATACGAATTCAGCATTTATTCGTTTCTAACAGACGTGCTGTTTCGTTAGATGCCTTATGAATAACCTTACACTTTTGATACTATTAGTAAAGGAACATACCTATATGATTAATGGCAGACATGGAGGTCTATGTACATTGCGACTTATAATCGCGCGTTATAATACCATAAGTACTGGTCTCCTTTAATCATGCGACGACAACGAAACTACAGAGAGTGGTAATACATACAAGCAAAGATTTTATTGTAATAGATACTATTTAATAGATGGATAAAGTCAAACAAGAAAGTGTGCCGCCGCTTTGTAGCGCCACCTAGTAAAGTATACATAAAATTTTTGACATACACCAACTAGACCTTACCAGCATCATTTGGAAAATTAAACAAAAGGTGGACGAATATTACGAATAATATATGTAAAAAAATATATGTATTTTTTGCTAGGTGGCGTTACAAAGCGACGGCATACTTTCTTGTTTGACTTTATCGTACATCTATTAGAATAAATAAATATTTAATACAAGTAGAAAGATTACGAACTAAATCCAAAATTTATTTGAAAATAAAATTAATGGGTAGTTTATTTACTCTTAGAAATGTTGCATAATCCTATCCCCAATATGTAACTCAGTAACAAAAAGACACAAGTTACTATGAAATTAGTATAGAGATACGACATTTGGTTTAGCGTATTATTCTATACAATAATCTGTTGCTTTAAATAATTATTTATCGTGTTCAGGATCAAACTTACGCAAACCAATGGTTCCCATCTTCTTTCTTGTGATCCTTGGAGTTGGATTTACACCATTTTACTGCACAAGACGGCATTGTACGGGGGTTTTTGATTTTATTATTTTATAGAAGCTGACATCCTATGTTACGGAAAATCTCTGTTGCACTAAAGCTGTCAAATTCAACCACGGCACACTCTATCGTTCGCGGCACACTCGTCGTGGGGTCATTTTTGAGCTCGAGTCAGGCTTCTATTGTATCTCTAGTAGTAGTAGTATTAGTAAATCACTTTATTGTACACCAAACAAGTTATAACACAATTATACAGATATATAGGTACAAAGGCGAACTTATCCCTATAAGGGATCTCTTCCAGCTAACCTTTGAGAAACTGAGTGGATACTTATAAAAATTTAGATAGACAAACTGACAAGATGCACAAATATGAATTAACTTACACTATCCGTAAACTAATAGAATACACGTATAAATTTAACTATACAATACATAGAATACATAATAACGTACATTAATATTATATATAATACCACGATTATTATAAAAATGTGAGTAATTAACGAAATTACAAAACATCAAAGTTGATTGGAGAGCCACGTCTTCTTCAAATTTGCTTTGAATGATGCCACAGACTGGGACTGTCTGAGAGGTAATGACAACTTGTTCCACAGCTTCACAGCGCGCACCGTGAAAGATCTGGCGTAAGATTGCGTCTTATTTGGAGGTATAGCTAGCGTGAGATTATTACCTGACCGCAAACGGTGACCACTACCCACTGCCAGATAGCTAAACCTCTCAGTAAGATAATGTGGAGAGGTGGGATTAAAAAGTATATTGAATAACAGCGACAGGACATGCACATCTCTGCGCTGGTGGATCGGAAGCCAACCAAGTTGGGACCGAAAGCTCGAAATGTGATCATATTTGCGAAGACCAAATATGTACCTAATACAAACATTTTGTAAACGTTCCAGCTTATTGAGCAGTTCTTCACTGAGATCCAAAAACGCAACGTCACCATAGTCAAGGAGAGGGAGTAACAGAGACTGAGCCAGAGTAAGTTTGGTATGAAAAGTCAGGAAATTTTGCAAACGTCGAAGTGAGTGAAGAGAACCAAAAATTCGTTGACTAACCTCCGCAATATGAGGCGACCAAGATAGCGTCTGGTCAATGGTGATACCCAAATTCCGAACAGTAGAGGAGAAGGGGATAGGAGTTCCGTCGAAAATAATGTCAGGTACCACCAAATCTGAGAGCCTGGCTATAAAGGAAGAACTAGTTCGTTGACTGCTCGAGTCTTGACAGAAATAATCTATAGATATCACTAAACAAAATCTTGCATATTGATTTTAAATGTTTTAGCACGTCTAGAAAACCGAAATACTAATAAATAAATACAAAAAAAGTAAAAAGCCCCTACATCACTAATTATAACAAAAAAATACAAACATTAAAAGTAATATGCTAGGATTTCAACTCTTAACATAACAATAAACAGCTGATCAGGGTATGTCCGAATTATAACAGATACATTGCGACGTTGTCAGCATTCTCTTTGCTTTGCCGTAATCTGACGAGCTGGCAACAAACGAAACGAGAGGCATAGAAAATTTAAGGCAATCTGAGAATTGCATTCCGTTTCTATTCTATGCTTCAACTACCAAACTCACGTTACGAAAGAATTATTAAACTCTTAGTAATGACTAATGATGTACACCATTGGCAATAACTCTACTCTGTCCAACATCCAACAATCTCTGTCAGTAAAAAAAGCGGCTAATACTAATTTTCTCTACGCGGCCTTTTTGTGTCTACATTTTTTGAATTTGCCGCCTTTACAATTGCTGTCAAACATAAAATACCCGCTCTATACAGGGTGGAAAGCAGTTCTGGGTCCTGGATGAGAACTACTTTAAATCCTTTAGTTAGCTCATTTTACTGAAAGACAACATTTCTGTATCTTTTAAAAGAAACAAAGGTGCATGTACAGTCGGGCTCAAAATTGCTTGGACAGTTTATGAATGAATTCATTCATAAATCGCCCATGCAATTCTGAACGCCACTGTACATTACGACACAAGTGCGAAAAAACCTTCAATATACGAGTCGGTGGGAGTACTATTAAGGAAGAAAAATGTCTAAGAAACATTTATTATAATTTATTATTATTTATTTATTCATGAAAACACAATTACAAAATTTTACATAAACATTCAGTGCGCCAAACTGGAGTAACCAGTTTAATGGCGCTACGCTCAATTCTCACTTAACTAATTTTACAATATCGTGTTTTACTACCTATTGTTAGTAGGAAGAAGGCATGCATTATGTTAGAACATTACAGTATGTTATCACAGTGAGGGTCTCCCCAAAGAGCGGCAATAATATGTAATTTAATGCATTCCTTTATCTTTAAAAATAAACAAAGGTGCATTAATAGTACATTACGACACAAGTGCGGAAAAATCCTCACTTGTTTATTATACGAGTCGGTGAGAGCACTATTTAGGAAAAAAAAATGTCTAAGAAACATTTAGTCTTACACGCATCTGTTGTACGAGATACCCATGAAATTGAATATTTATTACGAGTTTTTATTAAGAGGGCTCATAAAGCCACAAAAAACAGAATTCACCCGCGCGCCCCGCTGCTATTGCTCTGTGCGAGTGACGGCGCATCTGCTGCCATCCCGCTCGCACGCTGGCATAGTATATGCCTGGGCATCCGGGCAAGTACATGAAACGTGGTAATATTTTTATAGGTAGAATTTTCTAGAACTATTTGTATGTGCAATCAGAGGAGATCGGAAATTCGGATTAGTTGCGTATGCGGAGAGTAGATACTACTATTTGGCGAAATAATGCAGCTGCCGTTTGTTAAAAGGAATTGGTGTTTCATAAAACCAGCATGGTTTTCAGCAGGAATCTACGTATAGCAATAATTTACTTCCTGCAAGTTGACAACAAAAAGTTGAAATAAACATGAGGCAACGGAATGATCAGATCTTAATATTGAATTCATAGATATTTTCAATCATTTACAATTTGGACAACTGACAGCCGCAGAATTAGAGTCGCTTTGTGAAAGATGAAGGAATATTAACGGAAGACTTTACAAAAAGTGAAGTGATTCGAATTTATCCCACCGTTAAAAAGTTGACGAATATAATAGCAATATGACCGCTACTAATGCATCATTAAACAGGATATACAAGATGAACGCGATTGATGAATCATGGAAAGCAGGAACTTAGGGCTGAAAACATCCAGATAATGTTATTCCCGGCAATGTTATTAATGTAAATAATTGGTCTTTTACGCTCGACACTTTTAGCTGTCGAATCCCACGTCATGTTTAGACGGGTATTGTAAAAATTTCAAATCCAGCGTCCAGAGTCTCGCAGATAAAAGTTATAACAAGGTAAAATACCAAACGCTGTGCTTATTTAGTTTGATGACGCGACAATGGGTAGCAGATTAAAAGATGCTAATAGCTGCGTTTCTATACCGCGAATGTCTGCTACTTTGAAGGAACGAAAATATAATGGTGAAATTGAGCGTCGAATGTTCCCACTCATTTTATGCTGAGCTATAACCGTGCCCAAACTATAGGGTACATCTCTATAGAGCGGCCATCGATCTGGGTAAAAAAAATCTTTGCGAAGGGTTAAGCTTACGCGGTTTTTGAACATAGTCAAGAAGCATAGTCATTAGAAGGAATAGCGTTATTAGCGTTGTCGAACTGAGAGGCATCTACATTTTTAACAAGCCCCCACGTTTTTGAAATCAACGTTTGAGAAACTTCATTTCTGACGAAAAGCAGACCTGTAAATTCAGCCAATAGGAACCCTAGGCCACTCTAGAACCATGTCGAAATCTGATTTATATCGTCACTTCGATGTAGTCCGTGAGTGGCCGAGGGTTCAATAAAATTTGGTTGGTCAGAATCTAGTAATGTCCCTAATTATCTGACCACCATTGTAGGTACCTATACTACGTATATCTAAAAGCCAGATTTCATTAACTTTGTTTTGTCATGAGGAAATGAACGAGGTGTTTAATCGATCGATAAAACACCTCTGACAGTTTGATTTCAGCTAATACAAATTCCGGTTTTTAACACTAGTTTATACCAGAATGTGTAAGTGATGTTATCTTTTGCCAAACTTCTTTGCGAATAAGCTCCAGGCCAGCACACGAGCCAAAACATATATCTTTTTGACGTTGATTCGTCGAAGGATTTAAGCTTAAACGTTAATGGTGCCGACAAAAGTTAGTCACTTGAAACTTTATAATAATTAGCTGCGCGACCCATTTTGCCATATTTTGTTACGGGTTCACGAGGGGATAGATCAAAAACCGGTACAGCAAATGTGAACTACGTATGTTCCTTAACATTTATAAACTTAGATCTAATTATCTCAAAATACTAAAACTAATTGGACGCCAGGAGTGTTCAGTCTGCTGTTCGACTGGGTGTCGCTGCCTACCCACTGCCAAGTCCTCAACTAGCTCAGTCTTCTATATCTCTTTACAATTTTTTTTATCCATACACCAAAAGGGACGTTTTATACCACTCATTTCTATACATGCCATCAAGCCCATAATGTCCGGATTGAGATAAGTAAACAATTGACTAACAATTTAGTGGCTCTCAAAGTTGAAGTGGCCTCAGTTAAATTAAGAAGGTTCTTGGGATTGAACATTCAATTCATATATTTCAGGTTTGTAAAGATGTATAATAATGTTTCAGTCATTTTGGTGTTTCGAAGACATATGCATACATTTCTTGATGTAAATACATTTATACTTGCTACCAATATAATCGGAACACTATCATGTAAGTATCTGAGTTCTATTCAAATCTACTGCCAGTTGTGACAAACAAAGTTATAGTTATACCGCAAAGTACCCAAATATAGAGGGTCTGTTTCATAGAAGCCTTAAATATTTCGTAATATGTTAATTGTAACATTTGACCTACACCTATTGAGGTGTCACTTGCAGCACGATTGACTAGTAATAGATTTAGTTTTATTTGAAATCTAGGTATTTACTACCTGTTAGTGCACAGATTTAACTAATTTTGCATCATACATCGAAAAGTGTCAAAACTAACCTTTCTAGAAGTGTAAATAAGTAAATAAAAAGAATAAGTAAATTTGGAATAAATTGATTTACTCACTTGTTTATTATACGAGTCGGTGAGAGTACTATTTAGGAAAAAAAATGTCTAAGAAACATTTAGTCTTACACGCATCTGTTGTACGAGATACCCATGAAATTGAATATTTATTACGAGTTTTTATTAAGAGGGCTCATAAAGCCACAAAAAACAGAATTCACCGGCGCGCCCCGCTGCTATTGCTCTGTGCGAGTGACGGCGCATCTGCTGCGAAATAATGCAGCTGCCGTTTGTTAAAGGAAATTGGTGTTTCATAAAACCAGCATGGTCTTCAACAGGAATCTACGTATAGCAATAATTTACTTCCTGCAAGTTGACAACAAAATGCTGAAATACTCAGGTCCATTTACATAGCCGTGGTAGAACCGACCATCCTCTATGCAGCGGGAGCTTGGGGCGAGGTATGGCGGAGGAAATACGCAAAAAATAAACTGCATCAGCTGACGAGGGCATTCGCCATAAGGATGGCCAAAGCGCATAAGACCGTGTCCCTGGTGTCGGCCGCCCTTATGGCAGGAATAATTCCCCTAGACCTAAGACTCAAAGAACACAGAGACCTCTATGAGGTGAAGAGGGGTACGGAACTCGCCGCCCTCCCGGACCGAACTCCACCCCTCACAACTACCGCACCAGTCGGAGCGCGGTCGTGCCTCCTTCGGGTTCATCAACCGGCTTCAGGACCTGGAACAGGTAGAGGAGGGAGTGCACACGTACTACACTGATGGTAGCAAAAGTGAGGGCAAGGTTGGAAGTGGAGTTGCCTGCTTTTTGGAGGAGAAGGAGGTCACGGCGACCGGGTTCAGGCTGGACAACAGTTGCTCGGTATTCCAGGCGGAGCTAATGGCGGTCCACCGGGCAACAGAGCTTATCATAGCTAGAGACCACCGGGCTTACATCTTCTGCGATTCTAGAGCGGCCCTACAAGCTATCGTGGATCCGGAGTCACTCAATCCAGATTGCAAATAAAATAAGAAAAAATCTGGAGATAGCCCGGGACGGAGAATATCTGATCAGCCTTATGTGGATCAAGGCCCACGTGGGGATGCCAGGGAATGAGAGAACAGACGAATTGGCTAATAACGCTGCCCTCAAGGACAAGCGAGCTCCTCGGTATGACCGATTCCCCCTGTCCTTCGCAAAGCGAATCATCAGGGGCGAAACTCTTACAATGTGGCAGCAGCTCTACGAAACCGCGACGACTGGAGGAGGAACAAGGCTGTTCTTCGAAGATGTTGTGAAGGCTAAAAAGATCCTCAGTAAGATAAGCACTGACAACATAAGATCACAAATTCTTACGGGACATGGTGGGGTCAGACACTACTTTCATAGGTTTAAGTTAGCCCCCACCCCATGCTGTGTTTGTGACGATATGTCATTAGAGATAATACAACATATTATAGCAGAATGCCCAAGGCTCGATTACCTGAGACTAGAGTGCGAACACAGCATGGGTAGGGCTCTTAATGTAAAAAAAATCAAGGAATTAATCGAGAGCGACGACACCCGACCTAGATTCTGGGCATATTGCAGAAGGTCATGCGAAAGGCGGCTGTTGCAAACGGTTCGAAGTTGCCCGGTAGGTAAGTGCGGCGTGTTGCATTGCAGGTGGTTACCTATTACCTGGGTATACGTAGGTGGTTAACAGCTTTTAAAAACAGCTAGTAGTCTTTTGAGCGTAATCGTAGCTATAGCTTACCAATAATAACACCTCCTCTCTTTTGTTTTTAGAAATGGTGTGCGCTAACTGTGAGCCTGAGTTTAGGGGAATGGGCAAGCTGATCACCGTGGTGATGGTGGCGCAGCAGGCGGAGTTGAACGCTCTGCGGCGCCGAAACGAGGAGCAGCAAAATCTCATATATAGGCTCCTGAGCCCAACGGCCCGGACGCTGCCACCAGCACTCCAGCCCTCGGCAGAGCCACTACAGCCCGAAGACCGGACGAGAGATCTGGAGATCGCGGATGGAGGCAGTCTGTCCCATAGTGGGACGACCCAAACTGTGGAGCCGTCGGAGGCTAGTATCCAGATGGGTGGGGAGCGCCGGGAGGAGTCAATCGTGGAGAGCCAATCGGGTACTTTGCCGGGAGTGGGTCCGCCCCCTGGTGAGACGTCGAAATCTCCATTATTGGGGTCTTCCTCTTCGGGGTCCTCTTCGGGTTCATCTCCCCCATCACGTCCCCCAAGCGTCCGGGATCCCCTCGTGGCTGGGCCCCCTTCCGTCATGGAAGAGGAACCCCACGCGGAGATGGGGGTGGACGCGGATGACGGTGGGGAGGTGGTACGGGAGGAGGGGGACCAGGAGGAAGAACCATACGAAGACTCGGGCAGCTAAGTTTAAATAAACACGAGGCAACGGAATGATCAGATCTTAATATTGATTTCATAGATATTTTCAATCATTTACAATTTGGACAACTGACAGCCGCAGTATTAGAGTCGCTTTGTGAAAGATGAAGGAATATTAACGGAAGACTTTACAAATAGTGAAGTGATTCGAATTTATCCCACCGTTAAAAAAGTTGACGAATATAATAGCAAAATGACCGCTACTAATGCATCATTAAACAGGATATACAGGATGAACGCGATTGATGAATCATGGGAAGCAGGAACTTAGGGCTGAAAACATCCAGATAATGTTATCCCCGGCAATGGTAATATTTTAGCTGTCGAATCTCACATCATGTTTAGACGGGTATTGTAAAAAGATTCAAATCCAGCGTCCAGAGTCTCGCAGATAACAGTTGTAACAAGGTAAAATACCAAACCCTGTGCTAATTAAGTTTGATGACGTGACAATGGGTAGCAGATTAAAAGATGCTAATAGCTGCGTTTCTATACCGCCAATGTCTGCTACTTTCGAAGGAATGAAAATATAATGGTGAAATTGTGCATCGAATGTTTCCACTCATTTTATGCTGAGCTATAACTGCGCCCAAATTACAGGGCACATCTCTATAGAGCGGCCATCGATCTGGGTAAAAAAATCTTTACGAAGGGTTAAGTTTACGCGGTTTTCGAGCATAGCCAAGACATTAGAAGGAATAGCGTTATTAGCATTGTCTAACTGAGAGGCATCTACATTTTTAACAAGCCCCCACGACAAACGTTTTTGAAATCAACGTTTGAGAAACTTCGTTTCTGACGAAAAGCAGACCTGTAAATTCAGCCAATATTTCGTCCCTTGATTGCAAAAACCGCTTAACCTTCGTTTTGATCAAAAATGAGATATTAATACAGCTAGAATCAGCTATTCAAGATCTACACGCTACAAAGGTCCGTTTTTTAATACATGACCCCGTTCTCGTTTTAGTTTTAGAATAAGGTCAGATAATATTGATATTTTGAAATAATTTACAAGTAAAACCTATTAAGTGTATGTTACAGCACCTATCCCATTACTTTCAAGGTCAAAATAATACTATTGTTACTTAAACGTTTTTGGACTGATGTTAGTTTCAACAAAATTTGTGATTACTTTACAGTATAAATGTGCTAACCAGATAAACTAGATTTTCGCAGCAAGCATTAACACCGAAAGTATGTGTTTAATATATGTCAAAATATTTTAACCTCCCTGTTTATGTTTTGGCAGATCGCCATATTAATCTAGAGTTAAATTTGTTTACCAACAAAAACCGTCTAAGTGTAAGATAAGCGAGTTTGCTTGTTACGTTTCCCCTCCCTCGATCACTTGAGTTCATTCAGCCAAAACCGCTTATGTGCGGATTTGACCCTTCTCGCTGGGTGCCATTCGTTGCTATCCCGGAGAGAGGGACGCGGGCGGGTGGTCAAGCTTACCGTGCCCGCATTACTTTCGTTTTGATTTCAAAGTGTTGGTACTGTCCTGCGCGCGCGCTAATATTTGATTGTTACTTCGTGTGATACGTGTTGTTTTAAATGTTAATGTGATGAGTTATCGGTCCAAAAAACTATTGAGCCTAGTGCTCGATAAAAACCGTAAGTATTGTTTTGTTTGTTTTTGTAGGTTAAATAATTACCTTAACTTTTATCGGGGTTTTAGGTTCGGCAATACCTAATGTCAGACGGAATAGGATATCGACCTTATAGCCATAAGAAAAGAATTAAAACATGTTGTCTCTACTTAGGTATTTTATGTGTAGTGTGAAATAAAGTTTATTGTATGTTGTGAGTGTCATTTTAATAATAAAGGAATTTTAACTATGTTTCAGAGAATTCGTTACCAGATTTGACAAACAATAAAAAGTCTGCCGAAGATACAAACCAGATGATTGAGGATAAAGGTAAGCAACGAAATAATATTAACAACACTTAAAAAATATAATTTCTAATTGTGAGAAGTACTAACAAAATATTATTATTGTTACGGTTTATCATTTATCAGACGTGTATTAAGTCACTGCGCGCGACGTGTTTCAGATAGCGTAAGCACGGCTGCGCACTGTCAGACCTTTACTGATCAAGTTTATTTCGGATACATTTTTATTATTCTATTTTGTTTGTGAGCAATAAAATAGTATATTACGATACAAGTGCGGAAAAAAGAAAGTTCGAAACGAGTGGCGATAATTTAAAACACGACCGAAGGGAGTAGGTATTTTAAATCGAGACGAGTTACAAATTTCCTTTTCACTCGTGTCGATTAAAAACACTTCTTTCGATCGTTTTTTAAATTACCGACACTCGTTTCGAACTTCCTATTTTCCGCACTGGTACCGTATGTGTTTTTATTATGTTATTGCCGTAATTTTAATGTGGTGTTAAAACAAATTATATTCCAGCGGACTCAACACAAGATTTGACAAACGAATTTGATAAAAAGTCTGCTGACGATGTAAACCACAGTTTTGGTAACAAAGGTAAGCTATTAAGTATTTATAACAATTAAATAATAGTATTAAGGAATCCAATTGAAAATTAATAATATAGCTAGCTATAGCTCAAACTTTCTCCTATGAAAGGAGGCACCCAGCAGTGACATAGGCTTTGTATAATATTTTATTGTAGTATGCCTACAATAAAATATTATCGAACCGGGTTACTCACGTATTTAAGTCGATAATTGCTCGACATGTTTCGACCCATTAAGAGGATCCTCGTCTGGAGCACCCTCGGCCAAAGCTCTGGCCGCAGGCGGTGGTGGCGGGTGTGATGTAAGGATCTAGCAGGGCGCAGGCTCGCAGTACGCGTCGGGCTTTGGCCGAGGATGCTCGGACGAGGACCCTCTTAATGGGTCGAAACATGTTGAGCACTCATCAACTTAAATACGTGAGTAACCCGGTTCAATAATATTTGAATAATATTTGTTTGAGTCTCATGAGTTATAGTTCTTATAAATACGTATAATATGTATTACTTTTCAGACGATGAGCAGTCACTGTCATCAGATCTCGATGCTGCACACAACATAATCGCCGAAGAAATGAGTCAAATTATCGGTAATAATATGTTTGTGAGTGATGGTGATGACAGTATTGCGGACTCAATTTGTTCGCAGAAGTATAACCTACCGCCTAAACGGGTGTCAGAAACTGAGTCTGAATTATTTAATAGCGATTTTTCAGATAACGACCCAACTTTTAAACCGAATGAGTCGGATGTTTCTTCTGTCAGTGACTCGGAAGAGGAGAATAATTTGGTATTAGCCAGTTTTTTAAACCAAAGCATTAATAAAGGATCAAATTCTGCACTTGAACCACAACCGGGCCCGAGTTGGCAGAATATAAAGCCTGTAGAGAGAATCAGTGCAGCCGAGTTTGTTGAAGTTTTATTGGCCGAGTGCTTTGACATGGCTTGGAATCAGGTGAAGCCTAGAAGCCGACGGCGCACCGCTGATGAGAAAGCATGGAAGAAAAATGTTGCCAAGAAACGACGCACTGACGGTTTACCATATATCACTAACAACACCGTAAGAGCTGCGAAAGTGCCACAGCCAATAAATTGTTCTAAGTGTGTCTTCAAGTGCACGGACAATTTTACTTCGGAATATCGAGAAGAATTATGTCGGTCGTACTGGAACCAAGACTTTGTTGGAAAGAAAAACATAATTCTCTCTCGCCTGATAATCCAACAACCAAAAAGAATAGTAGTTCAGAGAAAACGGGCACGACCTTATACCACTAAATGTTTCTTAGATTCAGGTATGGACAAGAAACAAGTTTGTCAACCATTCTTCTGTGCTACTTTAAGTATTTCAGCCGCTGTCATTAAAGACGCTATCCAGAATAGGAACTCAGCCGGACTATACTCAAATGATATAGATCCAAGAGGACAGAAAGAGCCAAGCAACAAAACATCAGCTGCAAGAGTCAAGGAAGTAATTGATCATATCAATTCATTCCCAAAAATGGAAGGACATTACATAAGAAAAAAATCAAAACGACAATATTTAGAGTCTCAACTTAACATTTCAAAAATGTACGCGCTTTATGTAGAACAGTATAAAGAAAACCCTGTCTCTGAAACAACATATAGAAGAATTTTTTCTAGCGAGTTCAATCTTAGCTTTTTCGTCCCCAAAAAGGATCAATTTCAGACTTGCAACAAGTATTGCAAAGCAGACGATCAGGCAAAAATTAACCTCGAAATTCCGTACCAACATCATATAGAAAGAAAAGTCAAGTGCACACAAGAAAAAGAAAACGATAAAAGAAGAGCTGAAATCGACCCGAGCTTTATTTCAGTGACCTTTGACTTACAGGCTATTTTACAAATACCTTGTTCAAAAGTGGGTATACTGTATTACGTGCGCAAACTGACCCTTTATAACTTGTGCATCTACGAAACTGCTTTGCCTAATAATGGATTTTGCTTCCCGTGGTCAGAAGTGCATGGCAAGAAAGGGAGTTGTGAAATCGGAACCATTTTGCTTCACTATTTATCAGAATGCGTACCTAGTTACGTCACAGAAGTATCTTTATTCTCGGACACATGCGGTGGGCAAAATCGGAACCAGTATGTCACAGCACTTTTGATGTGGGCTGTAAACACGATTGAAAATTTAAATGTGATTGAGCAGAAGTTCCTGGAATCCGGCCATTCATATATGGAAGCCGATTCGATGCACAGTGCAATTGAAAATTCTAAAAAACATTGTGATGTATTCTCAATCACCGATTGGAAAAATATTTTTAAAAAAGCCAGAACTAAAGCATATTATTACGTACCAGACTCTAACAAAAAGGTAATGAAGCCACCTTACTATGTAAAGGAACTAAAATATAATGAATTCTATGATCTGAAAGCATTGGCAGAAACTATATTACTAAATAAAACAAAGGACAATAATGGTAATAAAATAAATTGGTTGAAAATTAAACGCATAAAACATGTAAAAGGGGACAAGAATGTATACTTCAACTACGACATGTCTAATGACTTTAAGAGCTTTGACCCCCGACCTCCTCAGCCTGGCCCTAGAACAAGAAAAGGCAGTCGCAGGTCTAATCCTTGCTCAGTGGAATCAGTGGCAGAAGATAACTTCCAACTTCCTACATTGAAACAATTGTATCAAAATCCTTTGCCCATCAGCGCAGCAAAGAAAAAAGATTTGATAAACCTGTGTGTAAAGGGCGTCATACCAGAGGAATACCACGGCTGGTTCAATTCGTTGAATTGCGACCCCAATATCGTCGATCGCATTCCTGACGTAGATGCATCTGATACCACTGAAAGTGAGAGTGAGTGAAGATGTTAGCAGAACTTTAAGTTCTGGTAATTTGTCATTAAAGTTTCATAAATGTTGTGATAAAAGTTTGTGTTGTTCATTTTCAAGTTCATAATAAAAATATATTTTTAATTCATAAATTTATGTTCTTTTTCTTTATTGTGTTGAAATCTTTGGGGGAGGCCTATGTTCAACAGTGGACGTATTTTAGCTGATATGATGATGATGATGATGATTGGAATCCTAGCTACGCTAATCTAACCATTAATTCATTGCTAACTCTAGTCTTATATCATATAATATAGCCTAAATGCCAGTAATTACCAAAAATACGTATAAACACTGTCCACGTAAAAAAGTGGTCGACATAAAATTCTTAAAAAAAATAAATAAAAGAAAAATGAAATATGTCACTATGACAGTTAGAAAGCGGGATATATAAGGTTTATTTTAGGACTACTTTCGATTTAAAAAATAATAACTATAATAAAATGGCCTCTAGCCAACTGGACAAGCGCAAAAGTATTTTGTACACTTACAATGAAAATCCTGATATGTCGTAAGCTAAGCTAGCTAAATTATTATCCGTTCCTAAAACTACAGTCCAAAAGGTATTGGCTAATTATCGCTCGAGGTTGACGGTCGAAAAGAAGAAAGGTTCGCGTAGAAAACACGGTTCCATGGATAAAAATAAGGCAAAGAAAGTCATTGAGCACTTTAAGAAGAACCCAACACTGTCCATTTGAGACGTCGCCAGGAAATGTAAGTTATCGAAGTCGTACGTCCAGAAGATCAAACAATTAGCAGGTTTACACTCATATAAAGCGTCTAGCGTTACAAATCGCAATGCTACTAAACAAAAAATATGTAAAACTCGAGCCCGAAAGTTGTATACAAATTATTTAACGAAATTTGATTGCATTTTGATGGACGATGAGACCTACGTCAAGGCAGATTTCGAGCAGTTGCCAGGGTTACAGTTTTACGTCGCAAATAAACTAGGAGGTATTGATGATAAATTTACAACAAAAAAATAGACAAGTTTGCAAAAAATAATTTAGTGTGGCAAGCCATATGTACATGTGATAAAAAAAGCAAATCTTTCGTTACAACTGGCACGGTTAACCAAGTCGTTTACATGAAGGAGTGTTTAAAAAACGTTTATTGCCGTTCATAAGAAGCCACGCCCAGTCAGTCATATTTTGGCCTGATTTAGCCACTTCCCATTACGCGAAATCGGTTTTGACATGGTATGACGAAAATAATATCTCTGCTGTACCGAAATCTGCAAATCCTCCAAACTGCCCAGAACTCCGGCCTGTAGTAAAATTCTGGGCAATAATGAAAAGAAAGCTAAAAAAAGTCAGAAAATTGCTACTGATGTACAACAATTCAAAAAATATTGGGATACAACATGTAAAACGATCACCTAAACCGATGTACAAAGATTTATGGAAGGAGTAAGAAGAAAAGTCAGGGCATTTTATTAGTCTTAATGTGTTGCACAAGTCTTGTATTATATTTTAAAGAACATGAATTATACTATTATATAAATTTATAATTAATTCGTTTTTGTTATTTTTTTCATCTTATTTATCATTATAATGTCGACCACTTTTTTACGTGGACAGTCTTTAATTTCTTTTTTTACGCTTCCCTCCTTATTGAACTGTATCAATAACAGGTTAGAGTTATGGTAAATATTATTATCATAGAAAATTAAGAGTATTTACACCACATTTTTACTTTAAATAACAATAAAACCTCACGGGATAAAACATGGTAAATGCATTTCTTAGCAATAAAGGCGTTTAATTCCTTATTTTCAAAATCTCTCCAGGCAAAACCTATTATCTGTATCATGACTTTCATATAAACTGAAATATTATACAATCAGAAATAGTTTGAAGACTTTATTGGGGTCGATCATTTATTATTTTACATCAGAAAGAGTTTGTTATCGATAATTTCGATTTAAAGCTAATATTTTAGGAGATACAAAAAAAGAGCGTCTTCAGGAAGAAGCGCTTAACTACACTACTTTTTACGGTAAATTCAAAAATTCACTCTTTTAACCAATACAAAAATCAAATTAATTAAATAAGTCTTATTAAGGGATAAACTGTTCATATAAAAAAATGCAAATACCTGGTCAATTATTGGTTTATCACAGAGATATTTACATGGTAATATTTAATTGCGTTTTTCTCAAAACTTACATTCATGCACTTAAGCGGTTTTGGCAGCCATGGGACGATTTATGAACCCTAGGCCACTCTAGAACCATGTAGAAATCTGATTTATATCGTCACTTCGATGTTGTCCGTGAGTGGCCGAAGGGTTCAATAAAATTTGGTTGGTCAGAATCTAGTAATGTCCCTAATTATTTGACCACCATTGTAGGTACCTGTACTACCTATATCTAAAAGCCAGATTTCATTAACTTTGTTTTGTCATGAGGGAATGAACGAGGTGTTTCATCGATCGATAAAACACCTCTGACAGTTTGATTTCTGCTAAGAAAAATTCCGGTTTTTAACACTAGTTTATATCAGAATGTGTAAGTGGTGTTATCTTTTGCCAAACTTCTTTGCGAATAAGCTCCAGGCCAGCACACGAGCCAAAAATATTTCTTTTTGACGTTGATTCGTCGAAGGATTTAAGCTTAAACGTTAATGGTGCCGACAAAAGTTAGTCGCTTGAAACTCTATGATATAAAGCTGCACGACCCAATTACGGATAAAACAATATTCCCACTTCATAACTAGTGTAGGCGAATATTTGCCAAGGAACATAAATGTATAACTACGTACGCAAGCATTTATGTGTAAAAAAAACACGTGCACGACCTTTTCATAATCTTGCCGTCTTATTTATTGGCCGCTGCTAACGGCGGTGGATCCATCTTACCCTGTTAAAAAATTAGGACAAAAAAATGACGCGAAATGCAGAAAGAGGGCGAAGACACAATATCAGGATGCGAGCGATTTCAATATAAAAATGCGTACTCATTCTGATTATAATAATATATGTATTCACCATAAGCCACTTTTGATATACCAATAAGCACATCATTGACGTTAATAGTATTTTAGGTACCCAATACCTATTGACAGGCATTGATATACACGACGACGGAGAGTTGAGTCATGGATGGCAACGAGGGGGGGGGCACTGCCCTATGATATGATAGTATATTATACTTAAAACAGCACATAGGCATACATAAGTCCAGTGTGGGGGGGGGGGGGGGGTCAAGTGCCCCCATTGCATCTTTATAATATTCAGTACTCGCATTATCCAAAACACAAGCTTTACGCTTGTTGTTTTTTTTTTAATTGGGTATTTAATCTGTGGTTTTATGTCTCGAAACTGTTTCGAGCTCTGTCCTAGTTTGTTTGTAATAATAGTAAATTACCCAATAATGGAACCAAGGTATGAATGTCAATAACGCTGATGTTTCGTACAACGTAAATACATTATCCCGAGCATTTTCGTCTGCGGTAAATTAATAACGGGGAACGAAAATAGCATTATGCATTGCGATTATTATTCTCCTAATCTCTCATTATGTGAGCGAAGAGAAAAAGTTTAGTGTATACTATAAGAGTACTACAGATGTAGAAAATATTTTTTTTCTACTCCCGTACTTTTATTTGTCATTCATATGGTCGTGAAGACACCATTAAGCCCCTACCTTACAGATGTCAATATAAGTCTATATTGTCTATTCCATATTAACGCATTCGGGTTTACACGCAGTGCGTTTTTTGCATTTTAAGACACCTCGTGTATACAAGACTTAATGTAATACATGGCTGGCAAACTAATAAAAAAAAAAATCTGATGAACAGTAAACCATAGAGAACCTTTCTTTTTTAAATTTGACGTCTCCCGCCCGACCTTGATGATTAATAAAATTGTGTTTGATTAGGAATATTTCTCAAACTTAAATTTTTTTTTTAAATAAATGTATGGTCGTAGAAAAAATATTGTATGCAACATTGTTTAACTGAGTCAAAAAATGCTCGGAGTTTTCGGCTTCGCCTCGAATTGTTACCCACGCCACTCACCTTTTTTGACCTCTCTTAAACAAGAGCTGCATAAAATACTATAATATTTTTTCAATTATAAATTCAGGGAAATGCCAATACAATTTGAATTTTAAAATACTTCAACCTGTACTGTAAATATTTTGAAAAAAAAAATTAATTGGCATGTTTGCATTATTTTCTATGAACATTTCTACCTGACTCGTATTCATTTACCCAGAGTGTATTTCTTAGAGCGGCTGTACACCTGTAAGTCCTTACTTAAGTTGTAGTGACGGAGCTATAGGTACTAAGGAATGAGAGGTGCATATCACTATCTAATTCCTTAGTATAGCTCCGTCCCTACAACTTACGTAAGAACTCACAGGTGTACGGCCGCTCTTACATCAATGCGTGAGTAAATCATGAAGCCAGAGAAGTTTAAGTTCCAGTCGGTTTAACTTAAATCTTCAAGTCGAGTCTCATAAACTCTAGTCACCACTGGCTGATTGCAACCGCCGAGACATTACTTCGTGACAAACTCTTCACTCTTATTCCAATTGGTTCCCGACTTTAAGTTGAGGGTTCAGGATGCATTGGTGGGTAGGACGCATTCAAGTAGAATAAGTCGAGTTGTTCGACAAAACTTTGTATTTTAAGTAAGTATTTAACTTAGAAAGAGAAGTTGTTGGGTTATGTAATTAGCTATACTTACTTACAACAGATTTGTAGAACGTTAATATGAGTAGATATATTAATGTAATAACTGTTAGTGAACCTTTAAATGAACAAATGAAAAAGGAGGACTTATTAGAAAAAATAGATAATAATGGCGAGCAGACTATCATTTTTATGAATGCCGATCATTGAAAACCAATCAAGAGCGGTTTACATAAATGTTACTTCCTCGCCCAGTATAACTGGAAATTAAAGAGCACTGCGCACGAAAGAAAAATATGGTAACATAAACGGCATGAAGTGTTTGCCTTGACTTGACTTGATAGGGAATGGGAATACATCTCCGTAATTAGGTCGTGCGACTAATTATCATAAAATTTTAAACGGCTAACTTTTGGCAACACTATCAACGTTAAATCCTTGAGAATGTTGATTCGTTGATAAGAAAGATTTTTGGCTCGAGTGCTGAAGCTGTTAATCTGGAGTATTTTGGCAAAGGTTTCTAGTCGCATATCCTGGTGTAAATTTAAACGAATCTTTACATTGGTATTACCTAGTATCTTAGACTTGTCACATCTATAATAAAAATAAGCATTAATTTGTAACATAGGTATTAAAAACGTCTTTAAATAAAATAAAAAAATGTACCGGTTTCGGTTAGAATTTGAAAATAATATCTTACCTTTACTACTTGCGCACAAACTATTATTATATTATAATAATAGGACAAGATAATCCGATTATTACCAGGAGTTAATTCCTAGCAGCCTGAAAACCATTTTAATATCTTCATTTAGTCCGAAATGTGTTAAATCCGAGTTTGCACATTAGGTACCACGGAGTTGAGCTTTTTTTTAAGTCAAATTATCGTTAATTTTGGGTTTTTTGCTTGTAGCTCGAAAACTATACGATGCATGGAAAACTCATCCCGATAAAGTTAAAATTAAACGGAGTAAAATTTTACGTCGAAGCAGTATCTACCGTAATCTTCAAGTTAGGTTTAGTAGTTCTGCCGAAAATGAATTCACGTTTTTGTAAACTTCCAGAGCGATTATTTCCGAAAATAATAACTTTATCAAAAAATGACCTCAGTTAACCCCTAGACATTTTCAAGTACCTATTGAACGTGCAAAGAGTAATTAAAAATTTCTAAATTGGTTCAGTATTAGTGTATTTAAATTTTAAAAGTTAAAAACCGGAAACCTGTCCATGTAAATATTTTCTAAATGACTAGAAGCACTAGAAAGCTGATCTGTTTTTTTCGTTTGCGTTTTAAAAAATGCGATTTACAGAGCCAGAGCGATTTTTAGGTGTTGATAAATTAATTCACTTGCCAACAATAACTGTGCAGATATAATATATGATGGGACTTATTACGTAGATTCCACGTTCTTTACAGTTCCCAATACATTTTGCCAATTGTTAACATTGGCCATTGATTTGATATCAAACCTCACTACAACGAATATTATTCCAGTAACCTATGGTCTTTTACCTGATAAAACGAAGAAAACCTACCGTCGATATTTTCAAATAATCAAAATAAGAGTATACTTTAATATTTCTAGACACAAGTGTGATTATGAGGTCACATCAAAGCAGCATTGGACCGGAAAGTTAGACAGGAAAGGCGGCGATGAGTTGAGAGTAGGGCAATCTGGGTACGGACAACAAAACCCTAGGGGACAAAAGCTTGCTGACTTTTTGATTCAAGAAGAACTCTTTATGACAAACTCTTTTTTCCAAAAGCTGCCTCACAGGAAATGGAACTGGATAAGTCCAGATAATTCCACGAGGAACAAGATAGACTTCATCATGAACGACAAATAACGTATAAACATTGATGTCTCTGTGATCAAAAGGATAAAAACAGGTAGTGATTACCGAATCGTCAGGTGCTCACAGGATATCAATGTTAAACGTGAAAGGTCCAGCCTAACGAAGTCTACAAGTACGCTCCGTCCCACTTGAGCCCATATTCAAAACCTCGAAAGATTGCAACGTTTTGCAGGTTCTTGGCAAGTAGGTACCCTGTATATTAAAAGATTAGAGTGTTGAATGCCTAATTTATCTTGAGAAATTTAGCCCTAATGCTCCAATTAGACTGTTGAGGAATTTACATTTAAGGAATTAGGCCTAATAGATCAGACCGTAGGAAAATTGATGATAATGGAATAGACATTTCGGGAGTACACTGTTGAGTAATTGCCATTTGGGAAATTAGACCAAAAGACCGGACCATAGGAAAATTCACGATGGGGGAAAAGACATAAGAGAAAAGACATTCGGGGAAATGGACTTTCATGGAACAGACAGTCGGGGAATAGACTGTTACGGACCGCTCAAGTTTAGTGTAGTTTACCATTATTTTTCCAAGTTAGGTAATTCCTCATCTGTTTTTTTTTTTATTCAGCGCCAAAATATTCTTCAAATCACGTTGTCAAGGTCTCTGCGGCTTGAAGTTGAAGCATTGAACTCTTTGGAATTCATGAAACATCTATTATGTCTTCATTGTTATTACGCTGTCATTTTGTCGACTCGCTTATACTCCGAACATTTTAAGAAACAAAAAAAATTGTTAATGGCTAAAACTGTCCAGTAACTTTGCAGTTAACTATACCGCTTGGACCATCAAAAGTCGGCACTTTATATTCGGTTTTAGGCATTAACAAAATTTTGTTTCTTAACCCGTCCTTGCTCCTGCGAAGACGAAACCATGTGGTGGCTCCTTCCTGGCCAGAAAAGCCGCAATTTGCAAAGAGACAATATAATGCCCTATCATCCAAAATCTATAATAAATTGAATAAAACTCTAAATATCTACCCAATGCAACAAAGCAAATGTAAAAAAATGATAACTCAATGGTTGCTGAAATTAAGTTATGAAGACACAGAATCACTCCTTACGACCGTATAAATATAATTTATATCATAATCAGAAATACATTGTACCCCCACATATACACCCTACAAACACACACTCTCGCACACACACACACACACACACACACACACCATAAATATAAGTTTAGATTTAAGAAATGTTCTCACCTAGAGTATGTAATGTATCTAGCTCTAGTAAATAATATATTATGTAGATAAGTTATTTGAGCATTGTAATATTCACATAGTAATGTATTTACCTAAAATAGCACTAATTAAATGTTCCGAATGGAAGTAGCGAAACCTCCTAACACAAGTATTTTTTATACTTACATGGAGGTTTCGGCCCGGCCACTAACTCAAGTTGTAACCTATATTTTATATACCAATAAATATATTTCGATACCTTTGGGTTCAATTGTCGTAAAGGACATTTTGGCGAAAATGAGTTATATATACAGTTTTGTTCAGAATTTCGCTATCGATTATCGATTAGCGCTATCGATCTGTATAGTTAAAGTTTCGATATCTCTTAAAAAGTTGCCTTTACGACCAAGATTTTCTACTATGGACTTGCAAAAATAGCTTAGCGAATGGGGCGTAAATATCAATTCATTTATTATAATTATTTTTCTGTGTCGTAAAGGAAATGTACAAATAAAAATATTGTCGTAAGTGACCTAATACGTTATGTGTTGTCCTTTACGCCCTTACTTTTTACGATTATTTTCTGTAGTTCTATGGTCAACTTGGGCTTAAAGAACAAGTTTTTTCTTCTTCGTCCTTTACGACCGGCTCGAAAAATTAATTCTTATATTTCTTATACAATTACTATTAAATAATCCGGGTGGTAAAGGACCGAAGTCATTTTTGTTGTTGTTTATTACCATAAATTTGTTTGTACACATACAAACAATGTATGGGAAATATATTAATATTCATTCATGTCAAATCAACATAATTAACATCCACACAACTTTTTAATCTAAGAGGGGACCGCTTTTGTAGTATTTCTGTAAATAAAATACACTAAAGGTAATCAGTAAACTGTAATCAGCCACTGTCCAAGTACCTAGTTTATACATATAATATATGTGACGGTAATTCTGAATCTTCAGTAGAAATAAGTTGGAATAAAATAATATCTGAAGACATTATAGTCGTATCTGGGAGTTAAATTCTAGAAATAGGTACAATCTGTGCCTTCAGTACCAGGGAACTTAACCCGTAGGTATTCCTAGTTCTTCTTTATTGTAAAGTCTTACAATTACTACCTGTGTCACATCACATAAGCATGAACTACTTGAACAGTTGCTTATTAAACTTTACTATTACCATTACCTAGTGTTTGTTGTTTACATATACTACGAACCCGTGCCACGTTGCCGTGTGATGACGGTAGTAAGAATACATTTGTCACCACCCCAACTATTCCGCGGTAAGTGTTGGCTAAGGGTTTTAAGTGATGGGCAGAAGCATCATGATAGTGGACACAGTACTGCGATCGCCAACCCATTTGCCCAGCGTGGCGATTATGGGCATTTGCCTCCTAATGCGTTCATACGCATAGGTCAAGGAAAGGCCGTTGTTCAGCAACGGAATGATATAGGCTGATGATGAAACTTAGCTGCGAAAGTGTTCCCCTGCTAGGAGTAATAGCTTATAATACGTTTAAATAACTATTGAGACAGCGCAGCACTGAAACAATAAGTTTAAAATTGCTGCAAACATGCTATATAGTTTTGAAACACACAGTGTTTCCATACTTATAAGTTGTCTAGTTCTTCGTTATGACTAAATATTTAAAGAAAATATACTACCCGGCTTTCATTCGCCATATTTATTTCCTACGTTTTAATAAATGTTTTAAATGCGTTTTGAGCAAAATAAGCGGAAAACAGTCGCTATTTGTACCATTTTGCCTACATTTACGCCCCAAATTTGTAAGAAAATTATCTAAGACCGTCATTTACGACCCTATCAACACTAATTGCTCAAAAAAATCGTGGGTGTAAAGGACATACATAGCATTTTGACGTGTCCTTTACAACATCTAACTTCTAAGCCGTTTAGCTTATCACTACGATTGCTACACCAGGTCAAAGATACCAACAATCTACATTGTTTTCATATACACGTCACAAATATAGGTCAAAAAACAAAAAAGTTATTGACAGTTTTCTAAAAAAAAAAAAAATTTTTTGCTTCTCCTGAAAACCTGCATTTTGTCGTTTACGACAATTGAACCCAAAGGTATCAATTTGATATTTGAATGAATTGCGACATCCTCTGCCGACATGCCGGCGCATATCGGCAGAGGATGTCGCATTTGTTTAATCGGATCTAATTGCATGAACTAATAGTTATTCGGGAATCCTTAGTCCTTTTCTAATATTCACTACAGTCTCTTTGGAAAGTGAAGGCGTCTAGAAATAAGGCGCGTCCGCATATTTCATATGCTTTCACTTTCCGCACAAACTCTAACATCTCTCTCTCTCTTTAACATAGTAAAAATATGCTCGGGTCGCCTTAGACCAATGTCGGGCCTGGCCACGACTTGTTAATTCAAAATCTTTATTTTCAGGATTGAGCCCATAAGTGTAAGTAACAAAAAAACATTACATAATAGTTGTTCTACAACTTTATCGTAATATAGCTCACCTACATAGGTACTGAATAAAACTAATTATATAATTATGTAGCCGAGTCACGTGGGGTAAGCGTACACCGCGTACAAGTATCCGCGGTGGACATTGTGCGAATTCCAGAGATGGCAGCAAGCACCTGTCGCGTTTAGTTCTTGTTTGGCCAATGGTTAGATTACTGTGATATAAATTTCCAACAAAATTTGAAGAAAAAGTACAGGACAACATTGCTTTTTATTTATTTCTTTGATATAGTTTTTCGTACAAAAGACATAATATTGTTATTAGCAGACTGAATAATGTAGTGACAGGAAACAGGAAAAATCAGGAAAAAACAGGGCGAATATATACTTATTTTTCTTAAGTAATTCATACATGGAAATTGTATTATTTTTATTTGCTTTGAAGGGATGGGCGAAGTAGCCTGGGGTGGCTGCAGATATTAAAATACGTATTTTAATAACTGCAGACACATATTCCAGGTCACTCCAGATTATAAATTCCTCGCAAATATGTATAAACATGTCCTGAATGGATTGATGTTGCCAAAAAGTTAATATGAGAATGGGGAAAATGGAAAATAAAACCATCAGAAATTGAAATCGACGTTAATTTTCTGAAAATTTAGAAGCACTCACGAATCTCATATTCCTTTAATTTATCCCTCGCCAATAGAAATACTCAAGACATCATACCAAAGTCGAAATAGCAAGTCGGGAATAGTCACCAGTAAATTGTATCAAAACAAAACAAATTAGAAGACCGGTCATTGTGACATTCTTTGGGGGAGGCCTATGTTCAGTAGTGGACGTCTTTCGGTTGATATGATGATGATAATGAAATTAGAAGAAAATATAAAAAAAAACTATTAAAGCTAAAAGTACTGGAAAACCAAAGTTGAAATGCTAACTAAAAAAGAAATACACCACAATTCTAAGACAATTAAGGTACACCCGGCTAAGATCGGATCTAATGTAAGATCGGATGACCGCAACAACTACTAAAATAGTAGTATTTTTCCCTCACTGGCAATATTAAGCATGACGCCATTTCACCCCGCCCCTCTCGCTAGTATGCAGCAACCGCTCAGCCGCATCAGTCGTGATTTTTTCGAGAATATTTGGAGATCCGATCTTTAACAGGAAACTATGGACCTTATTCTCTTTACTTTAGAGTTGAAATTAGATACTAGTCTGATCTTAAGCCAAGAAAATTTTCGGCGGGGTGAGTCGAAAAAAAAATTGTGCAAATTTGAGTGTCGATTCCTCCTAAGCTATTCAGTTGAGCGGCATCAATTAAATTTACATTGAAAGCTTGATTTCTTTTTTAACACGTACGTCACACTTCTGTAGGTAAAAGTTAGTGAGAATTAATTTATGTTTTTTTTTGTGACATCCTTTTAACTCACCGAAAAATAGTCCGGTCTTACTCGAGCGTACCTTCAACACCAAAAATAGAAACCAAAAGTGACGACAAAGGGACAAAACATAATACCTTCTAACGAGATAGCTACCTATCCGTTAATTTTTACGTCAAGAAATGTAAACTAAAAACGTGTTAAGCACAATTTTAAGATAAGTAGGGTAAATTGCTAGTAACTGGCCACCTCCAGTAACTGGCCACCTTCTTTAAAAATGAACTGAAATTCATTTTACCCATTTTGGCCAGTTACTAGCCATTATAATTACAATTACAACACCAAAAATAGAACTTAAACTTAAACTACCGACATACTCGTAATGACAGAATTGCATGGACAGTTTATGAATGAATTCATTCACAAATCGTCCATGCAATTCTGAACGCCACCATACCTTACCTACTAATGCAATTCAGTTTAGATCGAGAGAAAGGCATAAGGCTATACGAGTCGTAAATCACTGTCGCTTTCCCTGAGCCTTCATTCTTTCCCTTTCTCATGCATTTTTTGTTTTATTTCATTGCATATTTGAGAAATTATACATACCTCGGCCATGAAGTGACGGGTTGCCGAGCGAATACTATCCGGCCTATATACATAATATTCGGCCGGCAATCAGTCACTTCCCGGCCTCGGTAGTAAAGTACTATTCATTATAAAGAGTGATACCATATTACCATTATGCAAAAAATATTACTTATTCAGTTATTCTGACATGTCGATAATCATTACTTTTAAAATATAAGTACTCATTATGCTTAAGTTGTATAAACCACAATAATGCATAAGTAAAAAAACGTAGTTAGAAAAGAGAAAGTAGGTACACTAGGTACACAATATACTCGAGACTCTCGAGAGCCCCGTTATAATAATCAATGTCGAATGTTATGTTATGAATTTAAATAAGGTGAGGATTCGTATTAAATGGAAATGACATAATAGTTAAATTAATAAACAAATTAATATTGTAAAAAGAGATATTGCAACCTTTTGATTATGATGAAATCATATTCTATTAAATACATCAACAGAAATAATTTAACGTGAGCATTTTCCTGTAATAAGGCTAGTAATACGAGTACGGCAAACGCTGAACTCGCCACAAAATACGATATTTCCCGCACTAATTAAGTGAATGCTTCAAAATTCCGATACTGTAGAGAGCAAATGGCGAGGCTATTTTATTTCGAGTGACCTATATGTGATCTAAATGCAAAATTCACTTTGAAAATAAAATTGATCAGCGTAAATAAAATACAATGTGTAAAGGATGAAGCGAAACCAATTCGGAATATTTAGTAAATAAAGTTTAATAAAACACATTTTATATGAACCTTTTAAACTTAATTACAATACCTGACAATACTACCAACAAAAAATAAAACGAAATAATATATATTTCAATGGCCGTGTGGTGCGGCAGTAAGAACACATTTGTCACCACCCCAACTCCTGCGGGTGTCGTAAGAGTCGATTGAGATTGATGTGTCAGTGACCATTATTTGATAAAAGATTGATGATTGGCAGCAGCGTCATCATAGTGGACACATTCGTGCGATCGTCAATCCGCTTGCCTAGCGAGGCGATTATGGGCATTTACCTCCTAATGTCTATACGCATAATAGGAGAGGCCTACGTGCAGCAGCGGACTATCATTAGGCTGATGTACATATTTCAATTTGTCGTTGTAATTATATTATATGCAACGTTGTATAAGGACCAGTTTAACCATCCCCGAATAAAATATACCTGTACCTACCTGTACGAGATAAATGTTAGCTGTCCTTTTTCTTTCCATGCCTCGCGAAAAGGGTAGTGATAGTTCGATCTGATTGTAAAACGGGCCGAAGTATCTTAAAACTATTCGTGGCGTCTTCTTTAACAATTTCCACCAGGGATAGCAATTTAGCATTGAATAAATTTTCTTTAGATACTTGTATATTCTTTGTAATCAGTTCAAAGTAAGATTATTCACCATAGCCGCTGCCACCATTCATTGATTATTCTCTATTTCAAAATAACGTTACACTACAATATACCACTACAAAATAAAATAAAAATTTACCTAATACTGACTCCTTACATTTTTTTTGTCCCATGACAACCTTCCATTTATACGTACTAACAAAATAAATTATACGTATAAAACCATGAAAATACGATGAATACTGGTAATATATTTTATGTCATGCATAAAGTAATCTAAAGGAACATGTTCAATTTTTATTCCGGGCTTTTTAATTGTAGTTTTAACATTTTTTCATGGCACATTCTGTCATAATCGTTGATTGTCACTGCTAGTGGCCAAAACAAGACTAACCAGGCAAACTGCCGCAAAATCGTACTGGCGCCACTTATGTTGTGCCATTTTTTCCGACGGACTGTGCATCCCGTTAGTATTGTATATCTATGACACCTAAGTACCTAAGGACATTGGAGAATATTATTATACAGCGTGTAAGTCTAATACGGGTGATAAATTAAATCGGATATAGTATTCATTAGTGTGATCATGAATTAAAAGCTTTTTTTAAGTTACAATTAATTATGACCCCGTAATTATTATTTTTTAATTTCTGAGTAGCAATGTATTGCGAACATGGTTGCGTAGGTACTGTAATGTCTAATTAACAAATTCAACAATAACATTTACAAACTTACCTTATATCTGGAAGTACATTCAGAATACATTGTAAGCATTTCACTGCGTTAAATGTTTTGTAGTTAGTTTGGTAGACCAAAGTACTACTAAGTGTATTAAAAGTATTCGATATTTATCAATTTTATCATGTTTATCAACAAGAAACTGACATCATCTACTTAATGTCATTTTAATCAGTCACGATAACAGCACTTGACGCAACGATTCTTACTTATGAGCAATAGACAAGAACCTTCGATAGAGCACCTTTTCTGAAAATTCATTTAAATTCAGCACCTATCTAATTATAAAATATGTGATTATTGTTATTCGTTTCGTATTTAATTTGCCTGATTTTTTAAACAAAGATGGTGAGAAATAAGCATACGGCTCGCCTCATAATTGTACAGTTATTACCAAAATTATTTCGAGAATTCGCTAAACCGTCTAAATACTACAAAATTTGGTACATTGTGTGAAAACGTTGCAAACTCTTTGGCGGAATTTCAAGTTTCTTATTTTATTTCAACTCTGATTTGACAACGTCAGTTTTTTAATAGAAAACTAATCGTATATTTACAAGATTCCTCGTTTAACTACTTATACTGCTCATGAACTAATGGACATGATTTTAATTTACGGTGAAACGTTACAAATTGGTGTTCGAGCGCTAGCTCTGTACAGAGAGCGATTCCCCCATCGAGCAGTACCGAGAAACGCTCGAGTTATTGTAAAAGCGATAAAGCGAGTTCGCGAAGGTTTGCCCGTGACTGGAAGGGTGGAGGGAGCAGCTGTTCACGATGAGCTTCCAGTTCCACTGCAAGAACGAGTTCTTCACCATTTTGCACTGACTCCTGAAAGTAGTACCAGAAATGCTGGGAGACGTTTTAATACGTGTCATACTGCGGTACACAGAATACTCAAACGTGACAGGCAGCATCCCTAAAAATGTTTAAAGGTTCATGCTTTGCTGCCGAGAGACTTGCTACCACGCAGTGCGTTTTCCGATTTGCTACTCAGGCGGCATCGAGAAGAAGGTAATTTTATATCCAAAATTATCTGGACCGATGAAAGCACGTTCACCAGGAATGGGATTTGGAACCAACGCAACTGCCATTACTGGTCACGCTTAAACTTACATCACATGAAAGAAACAGGCCATCAATATCATTGGGCCATAAATGTGTGGGCCGCAATACATGGTGACCAAATCATAGGGCCCGTTTTTATCGACGGGAACTTGAATGCTGACAAGTTCATTCAGCTTATCAACGGACCGCTAGCTGAATATGTAAATACTCTGCCTGAGGAAGAGCGTCGACAAACATGGTTACAGCTAGACGGTGCTCCAGCGCACGCTGCGGTTCCGAAACGCGTTAAACGACATGTTCGAGGACAGATGGATCGGGCGGTTTGGTCCACGTCGTTGGCCTGCTCGTTCGTCTGACTTAACACCGCTCGATTTTTTTTCTGTGAGGCGCAGTAAAAAACGAGGTGTAACGCACAACTCACAGTACAAGTAAAGGACAACCCAGGAAGAACTGAGAAACAAAATAACTGAAGTTTTTCAAAAACTCAGAGATACCATCAATCTACGTCATGTTATGGAATCAATCAAACGACGTTGCGAAACCTGTTCTGAATTGCGAGGAGGAAGGCACGTCGAGAATAGGTATCTGCGGCGAAACCGGTAAAACAATACTCAGTTTACTCAAAATTTGTACCTATTGTTAAAAATTGTGGTTTTTTACTTAAATTTTTCTGTTGGTTTTCTAAGTATCTGAAAAACTTCAGTGCATTTCAGTAGTAATTTTAATGGGTTGTTATTAAAATAAATCATAATTGTAATAAGTCTGTAGTTTATTTTTTTAAATAGTTATTATTTTCGTCAGTTAAATAGCCATTTTACACGGTTATTTATTTGTTAGGTATCCACTCATGACAGCTAATGAAGTAATGACATTACTTATACGCCATAGGAGCTTTTGAGAGTAACTGTCAACAAGCGTTTAACGTGAGTGTGTTTGCATTAGATTGCGGGCTGAATTATTTTGTATGGATATTTTTTTGTTGCACAGCTCTAAGTAAATATTATCTAATTGCCTTTACTTTGTCCTATACTAACCACCTTTAAGAGATTCGCCCGTATTAGACTTACACGCTGTATTTAAGGCATGAGAGATGAATATCACTATCTCATTCCTCAGTATAGCGCTGTGCCTATAACTTGCATAAGAATTTACATGTGTAACCCCAGCCTAAGTTGTAGAGACGAAGCTATTAACTGGAATGAGATAGTGATATGAATCACCTTTCATTCCTTAGTATAGATCCGTCTTAACTATTTACGTAAGAACTTACTGTAAGTTGTCTATCCTGTTATAGGGAAGGAGCTATACTAAGGAATGACAGGTGAATATCGCTATCTCATTCCTTGGTATAGCTCCGTCCCTACAATTTACGTAAGAACTCACAGGTGTAATTCCGGCCTAAATAAACATGAATAATGTCAATTTCTAAGACTTTTGGCCTGACAGATAATATAAATTTAATATTATCTGTCAGGTAAATTTATCACAATCCGTTTCCCAAGGCATATGAAAGAAAATGACAGCTAACATTTATCTTACAGATATATTTATTCGGTCAAAACAGCCTCTTAATCTTGACAAATAACGTTTAAGCAAGAAGAAGAAAAATGTCTATAAAGACTCGTAATGTCTTGTGATTTTTTTTGTGTATTCAAACCAAAATAAAATTTTACTTTCCTAGCATATTTTCCGGCATTTGCCACTAGTCTAGAAGCCTGGAGTGCTGCGGACGCTTGACAATCCAATAACTTAGGAAATATCTTATTTCGAACTATTCTATCTAATCTAGTTACTAGTTCTCATTACGTTTTATGATAATTCTAACTTCATCTTGTTCCCCGTTACAGTGTCATGTCATGGAAAAACGGTTACTGAATTTCATTTTGTTAAAAATACAATAAATGTATTGACACTTACTTATTTTGATTCATTGATTTGAGCACACGGTCGGGATATCAATGGTAAATAAAAACGTGCAGCCGCAATATTTAGCTATTAATAAATAAACTGACAATATTTACAAAATCTGGTTAGTTGTAAATAAAAATCTACAAAACTTGTGCAACTATGAAACATTTGATGCGAAGTAACAAGCAAAGACTAAAAAAAAATCAATAATTTGAAAACAAAAGACTGCCTCTGCCTCTGTACCGAGCAGGCTGCCAGTGCGCGTGCTGCGTGGAGGTTTCATCCTTTCACGGAGGCTCATAATAAAATTATCGTCTACAGTGGTTAGTGTAAAGCCGCGTTTTCACCTACTGTTCTGAGCGAGCATTTGCTTATTCGTGGTCTGACGAAAGAAGATTTTAATAAAATTGCTTTGTGAATTATCGTTTTCATCTGCCCAAAAACGAACAAATGCTCGCTCAGAACACTCGCACTCGTAGGTACACGTACAGTACATATACAGAACACACTTCGTACCGGTTTGGATAAATTTAAAACCCCACCGATACCGAATACCTATAGGATGATAATAAAATGTTTTTCTATTGTTAATTACAATTTTTTGTAAGTAATTTAAATTGATTAGTAAGATAACAAACGAACGAACTAGATTTGCACGATCTTCATTTTGTTAAATCAAGAAGACTATGCCTGCATCCATTTTATTTTTTTAATAAATTAATATCAACACTATTAATTTGCTGCAATAAATATTATAATATCTATTAAGTATTACTAAGCCTGTTGTTTATTGTCTCGCATAAGGAGAGAAAAGTAGAGTATACAGGGTGGAATTTTGTAATGCCACCTGAAGTGGAAGTACTCTTGATAGGTACTGTAGATAGAAAATTTCACTCAAAGAAAACATTATTATTTAAAAGAAAGAAAACTGCATTCATAGATTTTTGAAAATTCGCTTGTCGCACCCGGTAATCGAATCGACTAAAATCTTAAAAGTAGCACCCTGTACTTTTATTACATCGATCGTTAGGGTCAATTTTAAGGATGACATCTCTCTAACAAACTTAATAATTTAAATGAAATGAAAACTATGAAATCTTAAATTTCACTTTTTATTAATTGTTAATAAACTTACATACAATTTATTCAATAATATTTTAGTAGCACCAGGAAAATTATGTTTGTAACGTGTGTGACGTGTGTCCCTGGAACCAAGAAAGTGTATCTGTCGAAGGCGGATTGTATAATCTGCCGTATTACAATACGTCTAGCCGGATTACAAAACAGGCCTGTTTTGTAATACGGCGGATTGACGACTAGCCGGATTGAATACGGCTAAATGAAAATCAGGCGGTGTTCAATTGTGTTCGACGCTAAACGTTATTCAATGCGGCTAGCCATATTGTAATACGGCGAGTCATGAGCCGCCGCTTTGTCAGTTTTTGGTTCCCATTTTTGACACTCGCGGCGTTGCCTGTCATAACAACAAAAATGACGTCGTTTGCCGGGAGTGTTGTTGTGAATTTACAAATGAATCGTGGAATAAACGACAAAAAGTGTTAAATATGTGCAAAAACAGTGAATTTAAGAAAAACTTTGATGAACAACTAAGCAACTTCTATAATTCTCAAAGCGGAACGTTTTAAAAACCCTGGACCAAAGAGAGAGTTTATTTTATAAGTATGGTTACCCTTCAATCGGAATAGTTTTTCAATACGGCTAGACGTGGGCCGCCATATTGAAGAACGTATCGGAATGACATACGGCCAATCGTCAATCCGCCGTATTACAAAACAGGGCTGTTTTGTAATCCGGCTAGTCGTATTGTAATACGGCGGATTATACAATCCGCCTGCGACATATCCAATAGATACTTTATCTAAATAATGTAACTTGTTGTGTATAAGAAAACATTAAAGACACTAATATTTTTATCAGAGAAGAAAGCCAAAAATTTGCAAATGGACAATTTTGCTTCCAATCTCTCAAACTATTGAATATTGAAATTTGATATTGGCTGAATACAAGTGCTATCTTGTCTATGCAATGACAGCGATTTGAATTGTGTTTACTAGCTAGTTCCATGAATGTGAATATCGTGTCAGTTGTTCGGTCGTCGCCCTTGTGAGCACATTGCACGTTTACTTACCGATGTTTTCACCAAATATACATTTGTTTGTGAAAGTGTTGTTTTCTTATTATATTCGTTTTTGTGCTAGCTACAATTATTATGATGTAGGTATATATAAACATCTATCTATCCTCAACTTACTGAATACTGATAGTTGCAAAATAAAATATTACATAGTGGTTCATAACTTCAAAACATTAGGCTATCTTGTTTTCTAAGGAATCTTACATGTAAAAAATCAATTTAAACTCATACACACACACGCAAACACAAATAAACACACACACACACGTATAAATACAGAGTTAGGATAATTGTTTTCTTCTTTCTTCTCTTTGCCTTCTCCCTTCTGCCTTTAATTTTTTAATAGTTATAAATTTTGTGACATCAATTATGCACTAAGTATATCTACATATATAATTATGTGTATATATATAAAATATAATAGTTTGAGTCTTAAGCCTAATTAATCTTATCGTGGGATTAGTTTAATTTGTATAAGAATGTCCCAGGATATTTATTTACTTAGACCTTTTTACTTTAAATTACATATTAATTTTAACACATTTTTTTTTTCAAGTAATTGACTTACGTGAGTAAAGTAAACAACAAAGGGAATTGTGTAAAGACCGTAGAAAATAATGAGTTATATAGGTACTAAATTTCGATATCGAACGGGTTTTGAAAATATCAGTTAATGTATGTATAAATGCAATGTAGCGTAGATACTGAAGTTTTATCTAAACAGGTATTTTGTTAACACTATAACAGTCGCTCATGGGTCTATTAGACCCTGTTGCTGTTTTTTTAAACGCAAACTTGTTCATTGTGCATTTGGCAGTGTTGTCGTTGTGGGTACCTTCAAAGGAGTGTTCACCGCGTCGATACAGTCGCCCTCGCCTATCAGTCGGCGCGCCGTATTTGGAAGTGACAGTCGTCAAAAGAGTGAGTTAATACTCACTAACTGGGTCTAATGACCCAGTAGCAACCATTTACGTATGCTGTTTTAGTTACGAATGAGTCCGCTGGACCCGTAAGACCCGTTAGCGACTAATTAAGTTTGCCTCACTGATGTCAACGCGGTATAAAAAACATGGATATGTTGTAGTTGTTCTTTTTTTCTTGACCTTTGTAATATGTTGATTTCAAACTGCATTTACTATGATATTATTCGTATACATTATGATATTTTTTGTGTATTATTATAGTTCTTTGGTACTTATAAAATAATAATAAGTAAACAAATCAAAGTAGATAATATTATTAAAGATTCGAGCATAATTAATTCTTATTTTTAATTTATGAAGTGAATTTTTTGATGCTCCATACCTATATTTTACAACAACTCGTGAAAAAATGAAAATAATTTATAAGAATACTTACATTCCTTAATTAAATTAATGTTCAGGTACGAGTATACAACATAATGCAATGGGTCCAATGGACCACGTAGCGACTGAAAATATTAGAACGACTGTTCTAGTGTAAAGTGGAAGAGAATAAATTCAATATAAAAAACGACTTCTCAAAAAAAGCAAAAAAAAAGTTGGTACGACTTGCGACGGTGGCGACGCCAACTTACGGTATATTTAGTGATGATTATCAACGTGCAGTATTGGTGGCAAAGTACGAGGGGCATTCAATAAATTCTCGGTATATACATGAATGAAAACGTTCGATAAAAGTGAAATATTATTTTTTATTTTTCATTATAATATTTATCATTTATAATTTAGTGTAAAAATGCTCCTCCACTGACGCCTCCAATGCTTCGTCGTCAGGAAATCGTTTCCCACGCAGTAGGTAAAATAAGTCGCTAGGGTCTAATTTCAGACTATATGGTGGATGAGTACACCAGTTCCGAACCCACAATGAACAATAGCTCTATCTGCAATTTAGAAAATAACGGAAGATAAATTCAATTCTAACTGAATAAATAGAGTCCTTTTCTATTCTTGTAGTTAGTTTTCTAATAATGCTAAATTATAAAACATAGTTCATTAAAACAATAATGCAAAAAATTACTACTTCATTTTATGTCTAGTTAAAATATTATGAAATTAAAACGGGTGAATGAAAATTAACATTGAAAATTTTACTAAATAAAAATATACGGTGTTTGGGATAACGATGAAGGAATGTCTGGAGGTGGTAAAGGAGACTAATTGGAAGAGTTTGAACCCTATTCACCTTAGTCCAATAAGTGACAGTTTTTTTTTAAATAAAAAAAAAATTAACTCACACTTGCCTACTAACTACAAGAAACTTATTTTGTTTTGGTGAAGGCGTTCAACAATTGATTGACGATAACTTTTAAACTAATTGCTATTTTGCTGTACTTTTTTTTTGTCATCAAAACCTAGAAAATCAAGCATGTTTTTTACATGAATAGGAAGACTCATATTCCGACTACTTTTTTTTTCACAGGCCGATAAAGTTTAATTTACTGTTAGAAATCAGTAATGATGAACTAGAAAAATTATTTAAAAAAAGGTTGTGTGTGGCAAGTGGGAGTTAAGTTTTTTTTATTTATTACTCAACTGATCGTTATGTTAATTATAAAAAAATCAATGCTATTTATTGCATATTTTGTTTTAAATTTAACTTTTTAAGTAAATTTTTGGTATAGAACTAAACATTTTGAAAAACGTGATTAAAAAAAAAACTGTCACATATTGGACTAAGGTGAATAAGGTTCAAACTCTTTCAATTAGTCTCCTTTACCACTTTCAGAAATTCCTACATTGTTATCCCAAACACCCTGTACCTATATTTGACAAAACGCTATTTTTGTAATAACTATAGTTCATGTTATCTTGACAATTGCAATTTACGTGTTGAAGTTACCTACTAATTAACGTTTTTCACTTTAAAATCAGTACCGGGCTCTCGGCGGTGAAGAAAAATCGACACAGCTGCAAATAATATTTCTTATCTGTAACTTCAAACATTAGGGGTTTAGAAGAACATTTTTAATGCAGAAAACTGCCTTAGCAGTATGCTTAGCATAATATATGTCGCCGCGAGACAGATTTTCCATCTTTTACTACCTAAATGAATAAAAGAGGCATGGATAATTTATCTCGCGGCGATATATTGTCGTAATAATCCTATGCTAAGCCTACTGTTCTTAATTCAAAATATGCAAAAAAAACTCCTAAATGGATTGGTACTCAACTTTAACTTTAGTAGCCGAGTCACATTGATTACAAAATTATTCACAAACTACTTCTATCTTTTTTCTCTCTTATTGTTTCTGTTTTAATTATATCTTAATCATTATCGATATTATTTATAAATTTGTTTACAAAAAATAATCCATGCAATCTTCTGCCATACAAGTTATAACAAAATGTAGTTTCTTTTTTTGACCTCCATAAGGAAATAAAATGTGTGTCCAAATTAAAGAATAGATAATTATAACAAGAATAAGGACATAAAATGTGTAAAAAAACCTCTGTATATTGTAACTGTATTCTTTATTAAAGCAAGAGCATTCTTAGTGGCTACACCACATCCTTCCGTGAGAGCATCTACCACCATTTCTGTAACCATGGGAGCGGCAGCACTCGATCCTATCGTGCTGAGGCCGGTTGCAGTACCTGTTGCACGCGTCTACCCAATCCGCTGCCACGCTGCACATGGCCAGCGCTAGAATAGCCAATACGATGAGTGTCTTGATAGCGGCCATCTTGGAATACAACTGTAGAGAATTTGACAGTCAACACTACACCAGTTTACACCCTATTTTCTAACAACTAGTCGCTGTAGGGTCCTCTATTATACCCGTTACAATATGGTGATCTAAAAATGTACAATATTGATATTTATGTTGTAGCAGTCCTTGGTCTCCCGTCCTGGCGTCTGTTTTATAAATGGGGACAAAAAGAGTGTTAAGCTTACAACAGTTCATTGCTTACTATACATATTTAATTCAAAGGACTTAGTTCTCCAAAACTATTTTTTCGTAATCGTACACATATCCAAGAGACGATTTATAAAAAGAATGTAAATTGCTGTCTATCAGAAAGCTTTAAAGTATGACACTGTCAATATTATTAGTATGACTACATAAAGTGCAATTATTGAGCATCCGATACGTAAATATCCCGTTTAAATCATGTAAATGACATGTTAGCTTAAAACCTTTCATCATCATCATCATTTCAGCCATAGGACGTCCACTGCTGGACATATCCTGAATGAACTTCCACTTTGGCTGGATAAATGCGACCTGCATCCACCGAGTCCCCGCAACTCTAACCAGGTCGTCTGACCACCTTGCGGGTGGACGTCCCACGCTGCGTTTGCCAGCACGTGGTATCCACTCGAGTACCTTCTTGCCCCAACGGCCATCGGTTCTTCGAGAAATATGCCCTGCCCATTGCCACTTTAGCTTGCTTACCCGATATGCTATGTCGGTAACCATCGTTCGCTTACGGATCTCCTTATTCCTGATCCGGTTTCGCAGAGTGATTCCGAGCATAGCTCTCTCCATAGCTCGCTGAGTGACTATGAGCTTCTTTAAAAACTTTTACTGCCAATATATTCATATCAAACATTTTGCTAGCAATTTGCCAGACTAGATAATTATGTTGCTAAAAAATTAAACATCTATCCACAACTTACTTATCGCACCTGCAAACAAAGAGGGGAGCCTACGAGCACAAGTAAATATCTTACTTAAAAGAATACTTCTGTTTGTTTCTAGTTATGAGTCAAAGTGTGCCCAGATCTTTATTTACTTACCTCCTCTTGGAACTTGGACTACTAACATGCTCACTTTTTACTGCCCCCGACAAATAGCTTTGGAAAAACATTGTATAATACCAACATTGTCAACCCGATTAATTTGAAATTATGTAGAAATTTAATAAAAATAGATCAACTTGTATCTTACACTACATTGAGACCTATACAATTTTTTTGAATGTTACACAGAAATTATGCAAAATTACCTTCTAGTCATGAGGTAAAGTATAACCTAGATTTATTTACCTAGCACCTCTTAGAACATGGATACTTTTCACTAACATGCTCACATTTCACTGCCCCTGACAACTAGCTTTGATAAAACATTGTATAATAGCAACATATAACATTGTCAACCCGATGTTAACAAATGATGTAGAAATTATGTAACATTGAATGCAATTGATGCAGTATCAAACGAGCCTTCAAACCTTACTTAAAAAATACAGGCTTTTAACATTTTTTTATTAGTAAAACTTGTGATACAGAACTTATCGTCCTATTAGTGCAAATACGTCCTGTTAAGTGTACAAATCAGGTTTTGGTAGAATCAATAATTTTATTATCATGATAATAAAATTCATTATCGATCAACACAATTGATGTACTTAACAGGTATTTGCACGTTATGAAGCGACTCACATAAGGGTATCGACGCCTTAAAGCTGGCCATTAGTCGACTATAACAAAATGTGGAATTCCTATAAACTGGTAGCTAGACTTATTAGTCGAGGAACCCATATATTACAGAATCATATTTATTTTTCGTTGGAAGTTGACGATATTTGTCAATCGGGTATCAATTTAGCGTTTTGGTAAACGTACGTGTTGTGTGGCACAAGGGTGAAATAAAATTACCAATTTTTAAACGTTGTTTAAATGAATATAACAATTGTTTTTTAAAAATGTCTGCTCATAACAATAATTTACCATGTATTGTTATTATGATTTGATTATTGTTTCTTAATTTATAAGTCTAATTTACCGGACATTCTACATTTAAGTAACTACATAATAGCGCATCAAATTTACGAGTTTTACTTAAACTCAAAATGGAAAAAGTTATATTGCGGGACCTGACCCGTGTGTATTTTTTTACTGATTTGATAACCTATTTAGTCTTCTTGCATATTACTATAAAATGGGCTGCTACTAACTGCGAACTTCGTATTTGTGCTTATTTTATACAATAAGCAATTTTACCAAACAAAGTTGGTTTTGCGGTCCTAAAATAAATTTAATGATTTATCATCACAGGTTCGTCTGGTGTTAGAGTTGTGATCAAAGAATACATTTTTTGCATCGGTCAAGAATGTATGGCGACAACATTTTTAAAGAAGCTAGATGAAGTTTTGAGTATTCTTACTGATTCTGCTACATTCCCATAAGATCAATCAAATGATGAACTTCTTCGTATATTTTCCCGCTTAAAGTCGGAATTTAAGACTAGGTCGGACTAGAACCTAAGACTTATAGTCGATATGCCAAAACAGGGATACCAGCAGACTTTTTTTTTCTAATTCCGAGATCTCTTCAAATTTTGAATATCAAAAGGAAATCGACCACGATTTGACAAAGAGATTTGCTATTGAGCTGGAAGTCATCTCGAGTGGACAAAGAGTAGACCTAAGTAGTTTGAGTCATATTGCGACGACACGGCATTCTATGTAGAGTATATCCTTGGAAGCCACTGACCCCAACTGTTTACAAAATTCAGATGCATAGATCTATTGTTATGAAGCATGCCCTTCTCCCCATAGGAAATTTATCGGAAGAAGCCGCAGAAGCCAGGAACAAGCACTTCGGAGAATTCAGGAATAGCTTTTCAAGAAAATTTTCGAGGGAGCAGTGTTACTGAGACGTTTTCAATCGGCTGTTACTTACTTCCGATCCACTTCTCAATAGCATCAGGCCTAAGCCACCGAAAATATTAAAACCTTTTAGCTCTGCTGCCAGAAATATGATGCTTGCCCCAGATATTGACACTAATGCTATATCGGATGATGATGATCTGACATTATATTTTGAGTAACGATCGGACGCATCATCTGAGTAAGAAAAACCATACATTTTGTTAATAGTTAATGTGTAAATATCTATGCAAAATTAATTTGACTTCCCCAATCAGGCCGCCAAGATGTAAAAGCGGTCCAAAATAAATTCGTTTAATATAAAAGTCATATTTAAGTATAAAATGCGAAAAAACGTAAAGAAATAATTATGGCCAGCTTTTTGAGTCAAATACCCCTGTGTGCGACTAAGTATATTTGTATATGAGTGATATTAGCCGAGAGTTCAGCCTTGATTGATCTTATCGTGGGATTAGGGAAATTAGTGTTATTTACATAGTCAAATTTTAATTTAATTTACTTATCAATCACAACTCGCATTTCAATATATTTATTAAGTAATTGACTTACGTGAGTAAAGGAAACAACAGAAGGAATTGTGTAAAGAACGTGGAAAATAATGACTTATAAACTAAATTTCGATATCGAACGAGTTTTGAAAATATCAGTTAATGTATGCATAAATGCAATGTAGCGTAGATACTAAAGTTTTATCTAAACAGGTATTTTGTTAACACTATAACAGTCGCTCATGGGTTTATGGGACCCATAACATTGCCTTACTTTTAAACGCGAACTTGTTCGTTGTGCATTGGGCCGTGTTGTCGTTCTGAGTACCTACCTCCAAACGAATGCTCACCGCGTCGATGCATGACGTCGCTTGTCAGTCAGCGCGCCGTGTTTGGTAGTGACTGTCATCAAGAGTGAGTGGGTCTGTTAGACCCATTAGCGACCATTTACGTTATGCTTTTTGATTTTACGAATGGTGACTTGGTAGCGACGTACACGACAATGGTGATGGTACCTACAATCTGAACAGTTTGCCTACTGAATTCATATTTTCGTGAGGCATACCTAATAACTATAAATTTTATTAAACGTTTTAAGCTCACGTGTATAATAGTTGCTACGCGCGACATGTTCAAAAATATATTTCAAATAGTCTGATTCGAATAGTCTGGCGGAACCTATTTCAAATATAATTTTGAAATGGAAGAGGTACTCATTTTTTTACAAGATGTACCAAATAGTACTAATTCAGTACTAAATAATGCAATATGAATCGACAGAATATGGACAGAATTCAGGACCTGGTTCCGCCATTATAACGTTATAATGGCGGGACTGGACTATTTGAAGTATAATTTTGAAATGGAAGAGGTAAATTTTTTTTTACAACAGGTACAGGCAAGGGCATTAATATATATACACTTCTCCATACTGATCCCTTACAAATGTGTCTATATATTAATGCACTCGACTGTACCAAATAGTGCAAATTCAGTAGTAAATAATGCAATATGAATCGATCGAATTCAGGACCTGGTTCCACCATTATAACGTTATAATGGCGGGACCAGACTGTTTGAAGTATAATTTTGAAGTGGAATAAGTCCTATTTTTTTACAACAGGTACCAAATAGTACAAATTCAGTACTAAATAATGCAATATGAATCGATCGAATTCAGGATATGGTACCGCCATTATAACGTTATAATGGCGGGACCAGACGGATAGAATATAACTTTGAAATAGAAGAGGTACAATTTTTTTTACAACAGGTACCAAATAGTACAAATTTAGTACTAAATAATGCAATATGAATCTATAGAATTCTGGATCTGGTCCCGCCATTATAATGGTTACGCTCACTTAACATAAATAAATTCAATATGGATAGCACATAGCCAAATTTCATAAATCCTGTACTATTAAGATAGCCTCACCGCTGTTTTTGGAGCATAAAGATATTGACATAAGGGTCAAAATGGCGATAAAAATAAAAAATAAACAAATAGCAACTTTTGTAGGCACAGCGACAATTTGTGACACAACTAAAAAAAAGTTAAAACACAAAATAAACATGAGTATAAAAACTAAGTTGTTGCCATCGCCAATTAATGAGGGATCTTCCGAGACCCTACTTTTTCTTCGCGGTATATATTACCTTATACAGGGTGGTCCAAACCATGACGTCAAAAATTTTTTTTTAGATTACTCACGTCATGGGCTATCAGAATATACCCCATGTGTGTTTTAACCGACTACTCCGAAAAATCCTCATCATTAAGTATCACTTTTTTTTTGCTTTTACGAAGGCTTAAGGTCTAGGGCAGGCTTAAGAATACAAAAACTCCTTGGGATATGTTTTATTTTTTTTTATTTACTTACATTAATGCTATTTTGATGCGTTTTTAACGTAAATTTTAGAATTTGGTATTTTTTTATCCTACTTGTATCAAAGTGAGGACGTTAATTTTTTTGTCAGTAAATGCTTTATTTATAGTAATACTTTTACAAAAATAAACTATTAAAAAAACACAACTTTTTTTTTTTAATAATAAATTTCTTCACTCCAGAATTTCTCAAAGAAAAAAAATTTCAAAAACTCATAACTCGAAAACTACAAAAATCGGCTAACATACATGGGGTATATTCTGATAGCCCATGACGTGAGGAATCTAAAAAAAATTTTTTGACGTCAAGGTTTGGACCACCCTGTATAACCGCCTCAATGTGTATTTTAACCGGAGATAAAACATTAAAATATTTTCTTACATTCAAAATCAAGGCCCGCACTTGTCACATGACAATTTTTTCTCTTTTATTGTTTACATTGTTGGTTTAATTACGTCGTAATCAATATTAACCATATTTATAAATTGGTTTTCACACCACATGCTCGACAAAGCCGGATCATACATCATATAAACCTCACCGAAAGCAAGATATTATATCCATTGACAAAAACCGTGTTAAAATGTTGTTTTAAAATTTAATTTCCACCGGGCCATAATGTAATTTTTTTACTTTATTGCTATGACGATAAATTTCTAATGACCCTAAACAAAATATCGACGCTTGTCATGAACAACGCTGCATCTCGATACACTACTGTCTTGTCGTAATTTGAATTCTAACAATGAAGCACTAAAATTCTAATTGCAGGCGCGTACTATTTTGGGATACAGCGTTGTTCATGATAAGCAACGATATGTCGACGCTTATCTTAAACAACTCGGTATCTCAAAATGTGTGTTTTTTCAGGAGAGAGTTTTTAAAAAAACACAAAAAAGAATTACTCATAACTTTTTATTACAAAAACCAATTGGAAATCTTCTTTTAGCCACAGCATCCTTTTTTATTTGAGAATGCGAAATAACAAAAATAAAATTAATAAACCGTATAATCAATACAAAAAAACTCAAAAAAACACACAACTTAGACTTGTGCCAGCATAAAATCGAGTCGTAGCTCAAAATAAGAATTTGTTTATGTGCATTAAAGTCACAATAGAAAAAGTATCAAGATTTTATTTTTTTCTTATGAACAATAGCGGATTATTTGTCATTAAGACAAATATTCTAAAAACATTTATAAAGAATAGTAACTTCTTTCGTTTTAATGTTTAAATACAATTGTTTTATATGGACAATAATGGTCTAAAATGACATGCGTCATAATAATAATAAAACTTTACAGATTATAATGGCATATTTAAGTTTATAAGACAAGATAATGGGTGTAATTTTGTAACTTCTTGTAATTCTTTGGGCTATGTCAGTCACTTTCGTTCTTCTGCGGATCTCGTCATTCCTGATGCGATCTCGCAGAGAAACTTTGAGACACTGCGGTATATTGGACGAGAAAATAATTATTGCGTAGTCTCCCGAACGCCGCCCAACCCAGTCTGATTCGACGATTGATCTCCTTCTCGAAGTTGGACTTACCCAGCTGGACAGTTTGTCCCAGGTATATTCGTCAACAACTTCGAGTGTAGAGTTTCTAATTTTCACTGGAGTTGGTATCACATGGACGTTCGACATGATCTTCGTTTTGTCCATGTTCATCTTAAGACCAACATCTTCAGAGACTCTACTGAGATCATCGAGCATAATACTTAAGTCCTCCATGGTCTCAGCCATGACTACTATATCGTCGGCAAACCGAAGGTGAGTGATGTTAATGCCAAATCCAGAACCTTGAAAACATCTTCCAATGCAGCGGTGAACAATTTAGGAGAGATAACATCTCCTTGTCCTACTCCTCGCTACAATGGAATTGGTTTCGAGTTCCGGTCCTGGAGGCGAACTGACATATTGGCGTTTTTGTACAGGCACTTCAGCACTTCGATGTACCGGTAGTCTATTTGGCACCGCTGGAGAGACTGTAGTACAGCCCACGTCTCGATCGAATCAAAGGCCTTTTCGTAGTCCACAAACGCTAAGCAGAGGGGCAAGTGATACTCCTCGGTCTTTTGTATAACTTGACGGAGCGTGTGTATGTGGTCTACGGTGCTGAAACCTTTTCTGAAACCGGCTTGTTCAGGAGGCTGGAAGTCGTCGAGCCTGCGTGTGAGACGGTTTGTGATGACTCTCGAAAACAACTTATAAACATGGCTCAGAAGTGTGATGGGTCTGTAATTCTTCAACAGGGTGTTGTCACCCTTTTTGAAGAACAACACCACCAAACCCCTGCTCCATGCCTTTGGCGTTTTGCCTCTAAAGATGACGGAATCAAACAGCTTTTGAAGGGCCCTAAGGACTGGTTTCCCACCCGCCTTCAGGAGTTCGGCTGTTATTCCGTCATCGCCTGGTGCCTTATTGTTTTTGAGTTGTTTGAGAGCTATCCTAATCTCGTACAGGCTGACGTCCGGTATATCTTCGGTATGGTGTCGAGTCAATTTAGCTCGTGGGTCGTTAGCTAAATTGGAGATGGGCCTTCGTGTTGATGTGTACAGCTGTCCGTAAAAGCTCTCTATCTCACTCAAAAGCTCAGGTTTGGATGAAACGATCCTACCGAAGACTGGGGGTCTTCAGCTTCGCAAGCCAGCTCTGACCAATAGACAAATCTCTCGCAAAAACTTTAGAGCCTTTGTTCCGGTCAATAGCCTCTTTAATCCGGTTGGTATTAAAGTGGCGTATGTCGCGGGTGATCGACTTGGAGATTTGTCTATTGAGCCGGCGATATGATGCGGCATCTTCTGGGGATTGTAGAACCATCTCACTCCTTTCCTTCATGAGCTTTAGAGTTGCATCAGAGAGCCTCTTATTGCCTTTCTTCCGCTGGGTCTTAAAGAACTTTGACCCAGTGGAATGGACAGCTGCCACAAACCCGTCGTTATACTCATCGAAACGATTTTGCGGTCGAGCTGGAAGCTCTCGGGGTTTTGGAGTTGGATCGGTGCTGGTCGGAGCGTAGACTTTATCAATCGAGATCGCTCTAGCTTGACGCTTATATTTAATATGCCCCTTACAAGGCGGTGATCGCTTCCGGTTTTAACCGCGTTGATCACAGAGACATCATTAAATATATGCTTCTTAGTCGACACGATAAAGTCAATCTCGTTTTTGGTGGCACCATCTGGGCTCATCCAGGTCCACTTCTCGTGTTCTCGCTTCTTGAAGAAGGAGTTCATCATGTAGAGTCCCTCCTTCTCCATAAAACTGGCTAGTAAGTGACCCTGGTGATTACGAGACCCAACCCCAAATTGCCCCACTCTCAGCTCATCATCGTTTCGCTTGCCCAATTTCGCGTTAAGGTAACGCATAACGATGGTGAAGTAGGTTTCAAGACTGTGCATGGCTTTTGATATGTCCTCATACACAGCTTCTACCTCTTCATCGGAGTGTGAAGAAGTCGGAGCGTAGATCTGTATGACCTTCAACGAGTACCGCTTGGATACTCTGAGTATAAGGTACGCCACCCTAGTCGACACACTCTCGATCTTCACCACGTTGCTCACGAGGGACTTGTGGACGAGGAACCCGACACCTCCCTGGGACTGTTGGTCGCCCTCCCGGAAATAGAGCAGGTTACCGGACTTGAGGGTTATCGTGTCCTCACCCTCTCTTCGGACTTCCGATAACCCAATAACGTCCCATCGTAACCTGCTCAGGTCTTCCTCGAGCTCAGCCAATCTCTCGTCTGTCCGCAGTGTGCGTGTGTTAAGTGTTGCTAGGGCCAAAGGTTGTCGGTGGTGGTAGCGGGATATTCGCCGGAGATTCTTCGCACCCCTGACTCCGCTAGTGCCCTGACCGCTACCAAAGCCAGAGCACCGGGAGTCGCCGGAACCTCGGGGCCATTTTTTGTTTGCTCTTCTCATAGGGGGTATATGCCATAATCGCCACGCTTGGCAGGCGGGTTGGCGATCGCATCTTAGTACACCGCATTACAGGGATGCTGCTGCCCATCCATCGGTGGTTTTGAACGTAGTTTAACGACATACCCGGGTCGGTATGTCGGTTATAATGTTCAGTAATGTAAATATAATACTATAAATTACTGAACATTACTTTAGTTATTTATCTTTTATGGTGACTGTACTCGTTTTGAATCAAATTATTAGTTGCAAAATTATAATGAACATGTTCTGAATTCGTATAGAATACCCTAAATTAACTTAATCTTATGTAGTATAAAAGCTCATTTCGATTAGGTAAACAAGTCAACTTTCATTATTTTCGACAACACTCGCTTATTTCCTATTAAGTTATAACATGTGTACTTACTGTTTCACGGATAATGCACCATCCACGAATAATTATGTATTGCACAACAAGTTACCACTGTTCCACTGAACTATTTCCAATTATGCCACTGTTTTACATAAACTTTAAGTTCCATAGTTATATAATTTCGAGATGTGCCGTTAGTCTACAAACAAACGCAGTGACAGCGTCAATTTCTGTGGTTCAACTGGCCTATGGCCGGTCTTGCAGATAAAATGGCTTCGACTCTCCACCAATGGCATAACGGCACAATGCTGCCACAGTGGTAAAATTTTGAACTACAACACGGGTGTCTTAGTCACAATAAACTTTAGCGTATTCTGCGCCTAGTTTTATAGTTAATTGCAAAATGGACTATTTCGAGATACCGAGTTGTTTTAGATAAGCGTCGATGTAGCACCCGCCTACGCCCACCTGCGGGCGGCGGGGCATGGCCAACTCGATTTTTAAAAACCGAAGTCGCAGCCTACTAGATTCGCACGATCTTCATTTGTTAAATCAAGTACCGCCGGCAAAAACAAGCTGCGACAAGTTGCGGTTGCGGTATCCATTTGATAGCTTTAACATTTCGAGAAGAATATCGAAAATCTCAAGTGATGAAAGTTAAGTATCACTACTGCCTGTTTTTATTGTATCGCATAAATTAAGGTGAGAAAAGTAGAGTATAATAATATATACGGGCGCTTGATTCCCTAACTGCACTCAGGACATGAAATCTATGACCCTCTCGCTACGCTCGGGAGTTAAACTGGGAGTTCTTCGTTACGATCAGGATTCAATGTCGCGCACGTGACATAAAACAGTCACCCCCGAGGTATAAAATCTAGTATTGCAATAAATAATTTACCAGGCAAAAGTAAGAAAGCTGTCAGGTATCAAGTCAAATTTTTTGTTGTCAAATTTTGTAAACAACATTAATTATTTATTTTTACACATTTATTTCTTTTATATCGTCCAAATTAACATTTATTATATAAAACAAAATCACGTTAGTATGCAACCACAAATTGAACAGCATGGACTCTCAAAGTGACCCTCCCCCCTCCCGACGATTCTGTGCAATGTCCCCAAAATCGATATTAGAAGATGCATTTGGGGCTCCATATCTTAACGGAAAAGGATTAAGGACATACATATGGCACAAACGCTGGAACAAAGTATGTAGCCTGCACGGCTTAAATATTGTAACCTCCCCTTAAATATTGTAAGTAGAAGATTCATTCATAAACTTGCCGATGAAATACAGTTACTTACAAAATCAGACTATCCCTCAGAACGCCTCCTCATCTTTGTTTCTGTCATGTTACAGCGAGACAGAAATATCAAAAAAGCAAAAGATATCACCAGGCTGATAGAACGACGCCAACGATTATGGGATGACGAAGAATTTGATATACTTATAACCGAAGCACTTCGGAATTTCCATAATCGGAAAAATGTCAATAAAGATGACGACGCTACAAAGTTTTTCACGTGTCTTGTTTTTAGGGGCAAAACTTGCGAAGCTCTCAACTGGCTTCTGAAGACAGATAACAAAAAAATTATCGAACCTGAAGACGAAATTGACGAATCAGGTAAAACTGTCATGGACGCCTTGCTTGAAAAACATCCTCACGCAGTCAACCCCGACCCCAACCTTTTTACAACTCCAAATGGCCCCTCGGATTTGCCCCCACTTTTGGAAATAGACATTACATGCGAACATGTAAAGTTAGTCGCTAGAAAAATACATGGTGGAGGCGGCCCGACCGGCAGCGCAGCCGAAAATTGGAAAGACTAGACTATTACGATTCGGTGAGGCAAGCCAGCATTTGAGGACTTCGATAGCTCAATTAACTATGAAACTAAACAACTGTCTTGTGCCATGGAACCAAATACAAGCTTTAATGGCAAGCCGACTAAACTTGTGGCCCTAGACAAATCTCCTGGGGTTAGACCAATTGGCATTGGCGAATGCCTACGCAGGATCCTCTCAAAATGTAGGTATGATCTTGGCCTCCGGTTCTGAAGTTACTGAAGCTTGTGCACAATCGCAACTTTCTAGTGGATTAAGTTGTGGTATTGAAGGAGCCATACATGCTATGAATAACCTTTTTGAAAAAGAATGTCTGACCGGCTCTCAATGGGGTATGCTGCTTGTTGATGCTAACAACGCCTTTAATTCCGTAAACCGAGAACTCGCTCTTTGCCAAGCTAGAATACACTGGCCCCACTGCGCCCGTTTCTTATACAATACTTACAATGAACATGCAGAACTTATAATCCGCGACTCAAATATGAAACTGTTCAGCGAAGAAGGAGTAACTCAAGGTGACCCACTTGCCATGCCCTTCTATGCCCTCGAAACACTCCCCATAATAAACCAACTTAAATTACAATTATCAATTGTCCAGCGTTGGTATGCGGATGACTCCTCTGCTCAAGGAACCTTTAAAAATTTAAGACAATGGTGGGATAAAATTTGCCAATTAGGCCCCACATACGGCTACTTCCCTCAAGGTAGAAAGTCTTACCTAATCGTAAATGAGAATGACAAACACTCTGCGCTGCAGATATTCAAAGGAGTTAACTTTTCTTGAGTTAAGATTTTTAAAAACCGAAGCCGCGGCCTACTAGATTCGCACGACCTTCATTTGTTAAATTAAGCACCGCCGACAGAAACAAGCTGCGACAAGTTGCGGCATCCATTTTGTAGCTTTAACATTTCAAGAAGAATATCGAAAATGTCAAGTGATGAGAGTTAAGTATGACTAAGCCTGTTTTTATTGTATCGCATAAGGTGAGAAAAGTAGAGTATATACGGGCGGTTGATTCCCTAACTTCAAAGTCGCGGCCGTGACATAAAACAGTGCTTTATCCCCTAGGTGTTTAATAGGGCGGTTCAAAAAAATTGTTTTTTGATAATTGATTGTCCCCAAGGCTTCTTGTTTCATATAGCCTCAGGTACTACTGTGCCAAATTTCAGCCAAATCTAATAATATTTAGGGGTCGCGACGATTTGACACTTTTTGAATATGGGAAATTATGGGAATTACAATGACAACAATTCAGTTCTTACATTTTTTTATTTATTTAAGTAATTATAATTAAATGTAACAGATTTATTATTGGCCATAGCACTCGTTCTAAATGTTGCCTAAAGACATGGTCATTATGTTTGATTTGGAGGCTACAGGGATTTTTTTCCTGTGAAGATCTACCACACGGAGGAGATATTGCTTCTGTTGCTCGTTTTTTGTTATACTGTCATTAAATTTTTGAATCAATGCAATTCCACGCTCTGCACAGTCATTTACTACTTTCATTTGCTGAGCCTTTTTTCTCATTTCCATGTAGACTTCATCCATAGGCCACTCTGAGGGGTCTTTAGCGAGAGACCCTGCTGACTTTTCTCGCCTATTATTAATTAATAAATCAAATAAAGTAGCGGTCCGTTCGGTAAAAAACCGGCCAAGTGCGAGTCGGACTCGCGCGCAAAGGGTTCCGTACCATTATCAATTTATTATTAAAAAATACAGTTAAATCAACCTACCTCAAAAACTATAGGAGATAATTTTATCAAACCAAAAATCGTTGATAGAGTTTATTAATGTGCATAACATATATTTTTTTCAGAATTTTATATCGCGTAGTTTAAAAAATAGAGGGGGGGGGACACATTTTTCAGACTTTGAGACCTGATATCTCGAAAACGATTTGCTTAAATAAAAATGTGATGTATAAACCTTCATATCATTTTCAAAGACCTTTCTATTAATACCCCACACGCTTATGTACAACTAAAAAAAAAAATTCTATTCCTCAGTTACATGTATGGAGGGCCCCCACCCCAATGGTTTTTTTTACAATTTAGTATCACATTCCTGTAGCGGTTCATACAACACATATCCTTACCAAATTTCGTTACTGTAGCATTTATAGTTTCTGAGTAAATTGGCTGTGACAGACGGACAGACGGACAGACGGACATGACGAATCTATAAGGGTTCCGTTTTTGCCAATTTGGCTACGGAACCCTAAAAAAGACTGTAACGGGGTTTTTGGATTGAATGTTTTTCCATCTAGTCTTTTCAGAGCCTTCCGCTTAGGTGGATTCTGCGTAATATTTTTTACCATTTCTCTTTTGGTCTCAAGGCTTACTCGGGAATCAAACAAAGATAGTCCAATCAAATGTTCCAAAAAATACCAAAGGTGTCTACGAAATGCTTGAATAGCAACGTTACTAATCTTTTTGTTAGGGTAGTTTTGTATCAGCTCAAGGAGTTTAGCGTCGTTTAAGGGAGCTCGATCAGCTAATGGGGCCTCGTTCCAATAACGCTCATAGACGAGACTTACGAACAAGCTCATTTCCGTGACTGACCGTTTTTCTGATGCAGTGAGTTTAAACTGCTCCTGGAAAAGATACATTTTCAGCACCGGGTGCCCGGAACTTCACATTTGTTGTTGGATCTGGCCTTCCAATTTCCCAGCTGTAGGTAACCTCGCAAATGAAAGAGATCCCGTTGGTTTTCCGAGTAACCACACTTCTGCTGAACTTCTTGTATGCACTGAACTACTAGTAGAAGCCATGTTATAAACCACTGCAATCCACTACCGTTAGCTTCTGTGAAGTAAAGTCTTGCTAAACTAAATCGCAACTAAAATAAAACAAGTCATGACCGGTAAAGTCGGTGATTTCTCTTGAACATGTCATTACTTGTGTGCCAGACTGTTCAATCAAAAAAATTCAAGTACCACATTCAAAGAAAGGATTCCCAAATGTTCCTGCGGTAATTTTTCGACGCACTTAAGTAAAGTGTAAAATTGTAAATAATAGTTATTACAATACAACTTTGGTATGACTATCCTACTTGATATTTAAAACAAAAATCTGAATCGTTCAAATCGTCGCGACCTCTAAATATGCTTGTATCGGCCTGATTTTTGGTATACATACTTTTTAAAGACCAAGGAATAAAAAGAGCCATGGGGAGTGAGATATTTAACCACTTTTTTTTTCTTCATACAAATGTGAACCGCCCTAGTGTTTAATCTACTATTACAATAAATAATAATTGGTCAATTATGGTCAGGCAATCTTCATAAAATACTTTCATAGAAATAAAAAAAACCGGCCAAGTGCGAGTTGGACTTGCGGGCGAAGGGTTCCGTACCATTACCATTATCAATTTGTTATTAAAAAAATACAGTTAAATCAACCTACCTCAAAAACTATAGGAGATAATTTAATCAAACCAAAAATCGTTGATAGAGTTTATTAATTTTAGAATTAAAAAAAATAGATGGGGGGACACATCGCCGCCCCCGGCGAATAAAATGATAACTGCAAAAACCTAATTTTTCAGGAGAAAATAAAAACATGTTTTTGTCGTTAACTTCATTAATACTAAACGTATGCAAATTATGTAAAGTTCTAACGATAGCTAATTTTTATAGCATTCTGAAAAAATAGGGTAACCTCTTCTTAAACATACCGAAAAAAAGTTATTTCAAAAACAAAAAGTTAGTCAAAATTTACCATCATCAAGGATATAATAATATCGATTATCATTTTATTCACATTGCGGCTACGCCAACACCAAATATTGCACCATCATGTTACAATTTTATTCAGAGGGTGACCAGGGTGCAAGCTAGTGAGTATAATACTACAATATCACATTATTCCGGTAAATTTAGTGTTAATCTTTTTTTAAAAAGGCTTTTAATCTAGATTAAAAATGAAACTGTAATATGGTAATCGGCATTAATTTTATTGAACAATAAAATTGAAATAGTTAAACTTAAACCTAATAAGTAAATTGGCAGAATGATTATTATAATTAATTACTTACCATTACTAAAATTTTATTATTATGATCGGGTGTCTCCTGAATTTTTCTAACATTATTTGATATAGCCATAAGACGTGAAGTCCTTTGTTTATACATTTTGCAGTAAATCCACTTATAAATAAGTTATATACCAGAAATTACCGCCCAAGTGCGAGTCGGACTCGCGCGCCAAGGGTTCACTACCATTATCAATTTATCATAAAAGAATAAATTAGAGGTAAAAAAATGTTTTTAAAGACAAGCTTTTATAGTAAAAAAGAAAAAATAAACCATGACATTCATAAAATCCACGGTTTTGTAAGTTTTACCTAACGAACCACAAAAGGGTTGAATTCAGCTGAACAATAGTGTCGTCAGCAATAGTATGATATACCTATATATCAACAAACATTATCCATAAGAAGTTTATTTACATTCTTTCCAAATTAAAATTTTGTCGGAGTCGAGGCCAAAAAAATTGTGCGACTAGCTTTCAATCTGGATATATTATAGATAAACTGCTTATGGATAATGTTTGTTTACACATAAGTACATAATTATGTATCATACTTTTGCTGATGACACATCTATTGATCAGCTAAACTCAACCCTTTTGTAGTTCATTACTTGTAATATACGAGTATTATTCCCCAGTCTATCCATTTCAATTAACGCTTCATTGTTGTAAGGTCTCTTGTCAGTTAATTTGTGCAATCTAATTCTTCAATCTGTAGACTGTCTAAAGAATGAACTCTACTCAGAGCTTCTTAGTTATGCTTGTCCAGCAGCGAAACATTTCGAACCTAAATAAACCACGGCATGATCGACTGCACTTCCCTGCATCTTATGAACTGTTGACGCCCAGCATAATACCACAGGTAACATTCTTCGTTCCACTGTGCCGTGACTTTTGATCTGGAACTGCACTGATATGGGTTCTATAATATGAATTGGAATACCATTTCCGTTCGATCGCATTCCCGAATTTTATTCGAACTAATGGAATATCTGTCAGAAGAGTAAGAGAAACGACATTAAAATTCAAATAAACCTGCCTTGGAAAACGATTATGCTTGAAGGCTTACCGAAAATGTTATATTTAGAGCATCTGTTTCTGTCAGTCCTAGGAAGACGTCATCGATGATCGATGCATTTGAGAAAGTATATCGCTAACTAATATTTATATCTTTGGATGCTCCGGGCCTTCGGCCCTGTGCAAGGCTCGGCCTTCGTCCTTCGCAGGTGGCCTATGGCCACCCGTTTCGTTTTCATGTTACGCTATTTTATTGTGTAGCATGGTAGTGCTGGTCTCTGGCAGCTCGGCCTTCAGCCTCGCGAGCTGTAGCGCCTTGTGCAATCGCTTCGTGCCTTCGTCCTTCGCAAGGGCCAGCTGTCGGGCCAGCGGCCCTCCGATTTGTTTTAGAGAAACACTCTTCCGTCGCGTAGCCTGGAAGCACTGGGTTTATTGGGCCTGCGGCCCTCAGCTTCGTTTTCATGTTACATTATTCCATTAGTAGCATGATAGCGCTAAGCTCTGGCCTACAACCCTCTGATTCGCTTGTTTAGTCGGTCCAAAAGAAGGCATGTTTATAAAATGAACCCAAACGTTAATAGCTACATATTATAGTATTGTCCCCAAAGTTACGGAAGCATACAAAATTGCAGCCCACCGGCTTAGACTGACAGTGACTTAGACTGAGTGGTTCGCGTAGGGCGAGCTGTAAGGCCTGCGGCCCTCCGGCTGATAGACAGACAGCGTGAGTGGTTTGCGTAGGGCGAGCTGTAGGGCCTGCGGCCCTCCGGCTCATAGACTGCAGGCGTGAGTGGTTCCCGTAGGGCGAGGCTGTCGGGCCTTTGGTCCTCTGGCTGATAGACTGACAGCGTGAGTGGTTCGCGTAGGGCGACATGGACATTGTCATGGACTGACAACGTGAGTGGTTCGCGTAGGGCGAGCTGTAGGGCTTGCGGCCCTCCGGCTCATAGACTATCAGCGGGAGTGGTTCCCGTAGGGCGAGCTGTCGGGCCTGCGGTCCTCCGGCTGATAGACTGACAGCGTGAGTGGTTCCCGTAGGGCGAGCTGTCGGGCCTTCGGTCCTCCGGCTGATAGACTGACAGCGTGAGTGGTTCGCGTAGGGCGAGCTGTAGGGCCTGCGGCCCTCCAGCTCATGGACTGACAACGTGAGTGGTTCGCGTAGGGCGAGCTGTCGGGCCTGCGGTCCTCCGGCTGATAGACTGACAGCGTGAGTGGTTCGCGTAGGGCGAGCTGTAGGGCCTGCGGCCCTCCAGCTCATGGACTGACAACGTGAGTGGTTCGCGTAGGGCGAGCTGTAGGGCCTGCGGCCCTCCAGCTCATGGACTGTCAGCGTGAGTGGTTCCCGTAGGGCGAGCTGTCGGGCCTGCGGTCCTCCGGCTGATAGACTGACAGCGTGAGTGGTTCGCGTAAGGCTAGCCGTCGGGCCTGCGGCCCTCCGGCTGATAGACTGACAGCGTGAGTGGTTCGCGTAGGGTGAGCCGTCGCGCTGAACGCACTGATTCGTTTCTCATTTAGCACTCAAACATTACTAGGTACGTTTTAGGAATTCCCGCGGTACTGTATCTGCCATTTCAATTTTTGATTGTCAAACGTATGTAAATGAAAAGGAAGATAATACGTTTTAATGTTTCGCACAAATAGATAATCGTTACTAAAGGACGATATCCGAACAGACAGAAGATTTTTAATACGAGAATAAAATGATAACTGCCTGATGTCTTTTTGTTGTAGAATGATTTTCACGCGAATATCATGATACGGGCGTTTATAGCGCAAGGTCTAATAATCATTTTTGATATTATTCTCATAGACGTTTATTCTGGCAATTTAAGAGATCAATAAAATCAAAGAATAACATTGCATTTTTTTTATCTCCATAAATAAAAGGATAAAAATTACGAAAAAAATTCAACAGATGCATTAGCACCCACAGATTTCAAATATGACATAACACTAAAACCATGGTAATGGCAGTTATCTTAGTATTCGCCTTAGTATTCAATAAAAATGATATTCACAAATCATCATATCATTTTCAAAGACCTTTCTTTTAATACCCCACACGCTTAGATACAACTAAAAAAAATTCTATCCCTCAGTTACATGTCGTCCATTAAATACAAAAGCGACACAAGTCAAAAATTTACTTTTTACAGGGGAGCTGTTTAAAGATTTTGTATTCGTTTTTTGTTCACAAAATGTTTTTACAGAATTAATATTATATGTGTTATACAGGGTGTTTTTTTTTCGACCGTTCAAATTCTACGTAGTGAATGTGTAGGTCATACTGACCAACTTTTACTATGGGGACAAAGTCGAAATCGCGAAAAAAAAATCCGCTGTTTCATACAAATTGGCGGCATTACGCCGGCCGAAATGTATGAAACAATTTTTGGTCAGTATGACCTACACATTCACTACGTAGAATTTGAACGGTCGAAAAAAAAACACCCTGTATATCAGTTTGTAGGCATTTCAACCCTCTTTTGATGTGTTTAGTTATTAGAAAGTAATATGTGCTGTGCAAACTTTTATGAGCGTTTACGTCCGTTTTGCATGAAAAATAACATGAACTCTGATATTTTTTTTCTCAATCACAGACCACAGATACAAAAAAATAAACATTTATTTCATTTAAAACATACATAAAATCATGTCTTAAACACAGGAATACTGTTTTTTAACAAAACTGAACCAATCAAAACTTTTTCTTACTATTTTGTTACTTACATATTGTCAGAACATGTATATAAGTACCGTAAACCAGGGTTACTTTGATTAATTTTGAACTTCGGCTACATATTTTGATGAATTTAACGAACGTACTAATTTAAAATTCAGATTATATCTGAATTTTAAATTAGTACGTTCGGTGTTCTTAAAAAATTAACCTTCTATTTAAAAACCGGCCAAGTGCGAGTCGGACTCGCGCGCGTAGGGTTCCGTACCATTATCAATTTATTATTAAAAAAATACAGTTAAATCAACCTACCTCAAAAACTATAAGAGATAATTTAATCAAACCAAAAATCGTTGATAGAGTTTATTAACGTGCATAACAAACATTTTTTTTTAGAATTTTATATCGCGTAGTTTAAAAAATAGAGGGGGGGGGACACATTTTTCAGACTTTGAGAGCTGATATCTCGAAAACGATTTGCTTAAATAAAAATGAGATTTATAAAACGTTATATCATTTTCAAAGACCTTTCTATTAATACCCCACACGCTTATGTACAACTAAAAAAAATTTTCTATCCCTCAGTTACATGTATGGAGGGCCCCCACCCCAACGGTTTTTTTACAATTTAGTATCATAATCCTGTAGCGGTTCATACAACACATATCCTTACCAAATTTCGTTACTGTAGCATTTACAGTTTCCGAGTAAATCGGCTGTGACAGACGGACAGACGGACATGACGAATCTATAAGGGTTCCGTTTCCCTAAAAAAAGTGGTACCTTTAGTTAATAAATATAAAATAAATACAACGCGATTAAAGTTATATTGTCGAGAAAGGAATTACTTTCATACCACTTATTTTTTACTACAAACCGAAAATAGCCCACCTAAAAGCCCGAAATAATAAAAATCGGTTAAGTACATTTTTAGAGATTTGTTTTTTTTTTGTGTATTGTATTTGTGGGGTGATTACTGTGATCCCATACTAAATGATCCAAGTTGAAATGTTTTGACGGTTTACTAGTTTTTTCATTAGAATTGATGCAAGAACTTAACTTTTACCGATTCAAAAGTATATCTTTCAATATTTAATTGCAGAGATAATAAGTCTTTCCTAATAATCTACTTATGATTAGTAATATTGTACCAAAAAAATATTTTTTTTTCTAGACGACATGACAGTTTAGCGCTAGTACTTGGGTACTATGTAGTAAAGCAATTGGCATGGTGACTGTCAAGTCAAATCAACATCTCTTTGGATCTAAGATTTACATAAAATACACAAAAGTGACGTCACGTTTGTATACTACACTTATATTAAATAAAAGTTCTGTACAATAATAACTGCAGTCTATATTTTAGTAATAATTTATTCGTGTATGATGCCGTGCATAATGTGTAATAATTAATTTTAAATACAGTCATCATCTCTATGTTAGCGTTGCCAAAAGTGAAAAAATAAATACTAATAAGTTTTTAGATTCGTTAAAACATACAACGGGGTTAGATGTATGTTTGTTTTACTTATATTGTATACAAATAATACGTAGGAAAGTATGACAAATACTTAATAATCCGAAGTTTATGCCCTTATTGTTTCTTCCTAGTCGCGGTTATAGGTACGCAAAATTCACAGTCATTTTCCACACAATCTCTAATATACTTTTAAGTAAAACGAACACATTACAAATTTATTGTATTTTTTAATATTTCATGCAAATGAAACACAATTATTAAATCTGGCACATTTATGGATTTTAATATTATGCTGAATTAAAAACGGTTGTAAATGCAACAATGTTTTTTGAAACGTACTATTGGAGTGTACATTTTAGAATCCTAACTGCCACATTCCGTATTGCGGCTCCTTTGTTTATAAAGAAATCTAAACCATACATATTTATTTTATTCAAAACAGCAGCATGTACAAATATGGCTCCTGTGATTGGTGCATTCGAATATATTTTTAATTCAAAAAGAAAAATCCTATTTAAGAGGATATTTTAAAATGAAAATGGCAACATTCCGTTTTGCGACTCCTTTTTGTATAAAGAAACATAATATTTACGTATTTATTTCATTCAAAACGGTCACATCTACAAATATGTCACATTTGCTTATATATTTCTTAACGTAATCACTTCTTTTTTCGTTTTATGGCACTTTTTCACAAAACTGTCGTGCGTTTTGGTCGACGGTCGAATCGCAACTGACAAAATGGCGGTTTAGCACTGAAGTTAGTCTCGAAAGAGTGATAGTGCAAAAAGAGCACCTGCATAATTTTGATACTTTCTAACGTCAAATCGACAGGTGTCTTAGTGCCACGTAAAATATAAGTGTTAATAATGTCGTTTTTGCAATAAAATCATTTTTCATGGTTTTTGAGTTGTGTCGCTTTTGTATTTAATGGACGATGTATCATAATCCTGTAGCGGTTCATACAACACATATCCTTACCAAATTTCATTACTGAAGCATTTATAGTTTCCGAGTAAATCGGCTGTAACATATGGACAGACGGACAGACGGACATGACGAATCTATAAGGGTTCCGTTTTTGCTATTTTGGCTACGGAACCCTAAAAAGGACATGAAATGTGTAAAAAAAACAACTATTTACATTGTAACTGTATTCTTTATTAAAGAAAGAGCATTCTTAGTGGCTACACCATAACCTTCCGCGAGAGCAGTTGCCACCACTTCTGTAACCATGGGAGTGGCAGCACTCGATCCTTTCGTGCTGAGGCCGGTTGCAGTACCTTTTGCACGCGTCTACCCAATCCGCTGCCACGCTGCACATGGCCAGCGCTAGAATAACCAATACGAAGAGTGTCTTGATAGCGGCCATCTTGAAATATAACTGTAGAGAATTTGACAGTTAAAATTAGACCAGTTGCGCCTTATTTTCTAACAACTAGTCGCTGTGGGGTCCTCTATACCCGTTACAATATATTATGTGATCTAAAAATGTACAATATTGATATTTATGTTGTAGCAGTCCTTGGTTCCGTTAATATTGGCGTTAGACAAAATCTGTTTTATAAATGGGGGGCGAAAAAGAGTATCAAGCTACTAGTCGAATTATAACAACAGTTAATTAATTACCTACACTACCTATATTTATTTCAAAGCATGTAGTTCTCGAAAGTTATTTTTTCTAAACGAAAGTATGAGTTTTGAAGAATGTAATTTGTTGTCTATCAAAAAGTTTTAACAGTACGAGTATGACACTCAATATTAATAGTATGACCATGTAAATTACAATTATTGAGCACCCAATATGTAAATAACCCGTTTTTAAGATATACTTCAAAAACTCTGCTACCAATTTGCCAGACTATGTTTGCCAGATAATTATGTAGGTAAAAAAATAAACATGTATCCACAAATTATTTCTAGCACAAGGTATCCTACTTAAAAGAATACTTCTGTTTGCTTCTAGTTATAAGTTAAAGTGTAACCAAGATCTATTCACCTACCACCTCTTGGAACTTGGACTACTAACATGCTCACTTTTCACTGCCCCCGACAACTAAGCTTTGGTAAAACATTGTATAATAGTAACATTGTCGACCCGATGTAAAGAAATGATGTAGTAATGCAATAAAACTAGATCAACTAAATGTTACACAACATTGAACCCTTTAGTAATTTTAATAGTTAATTTTTGAAATTACGTATAACAACGAATGCATTTAAATTAAATTAGAATTAATGCAGTCTCAAACGAGGTTTCAAACCATATACATAAATCTAAGTATATGTGTATTATATAATATGTGTTATTTCATAGTTCAGCCTTGATTTGAAGATTTATTTACATAGACAAATATTTTAATTGACTTATTAATCTCAGCCCGCATTTTTATGTTTTTGTTGCGTAATTGACTTACGTGAGTAAAGGAAGCAACGAAGGAAATTGTGTAAAGACCGTGGAAAATAATGGATTATATACTAAATTTCGTCATCGAACGGGTTTTGACAATATCAGTTAATATATGTATAAATGCAATGTCTTGTAGATACTGAAATTTTATCAAAACAGGTATTTTATTAAGTAGAAGAGAATGTAAAAAAAATTTAACATAAAATCTGACTTCTCAGAAAAAACGAAAAAGTGTGAAAATAAATTGGGAACGACTGGCGATAGTGGCGATGCCAACCTTTTATTATATAAACAAATAAAACATATCCGTTCTCAAAATGAAGCGTTCAGAATCAGGACAATACTAAAGATTGCTACCACTAAGTTTTAGTAATTAAATAGCTGTAGAAACTTTATGTCGTCATAATACTTTGCAAACTGTGTGGAGGCAATAAATGATTGAGTATTGAGTCCTATCCAGACCAGGAAGAGGTGTGTACCGCCACCGTTGTGTCACAAACACATGAGATGGGCCCTAAAATGTCATCGTGTACTTTTCAAAGATGAAAACCACCAAATAAAATGCAAAATGCCCTCACCGGGATAAGCCCTTTTTAATGGCGATGAATAAGTCGTTTATACCTTTAATACCGACCAAGTGCGAATTTGACTCGTTCCTTGTAAAATACCTATTATCAACTTTTTATAGGTTTTCCTGCGATATAATTATACGTAATGAACAATTTACCACCTCGGACGTTAGGTGATCTTGGCCGTTTTTCTTTGGTATGTGACATCTAAAAGGTATTTATAATTTATATAGTATTAAGTAGTGTGACTACTGGGGAAAAATAAAAAGTACAAATCAAAATATTTAGTTAATAAATTGTTTTCTTTGTATTTTCACAAAACGTTAAATATTTAAATATATTTATAAAAAGTTTTTTTATTATTATTTATACATATCAAAAGTAGCCCTCATATTTAAAATTAATTAAATTACTTTCTACGTCCATTGAGGAGTCCCGATTCACATATCTATATTATAGGTACCACACATACCTATATTATAGGTATGTGCGTCAAATTTCAACTCGATCGCTCCAGTACTTTCGTAGCAAATCTGCTGTAATTCGGGGACAGACAGACTAGTGACCCTGTACGAGTTTAGTGTTTTTCTTTTTGAGGCACGGAACCTTAAAAATGATAACAAAGGCGTCCAACTATATTTTTCCCTCACTAGCTCGTAAAGCACTCGTTTATCTTTTAATACGACCGGGTACAACGCATTGTAATCACTAGTGAGTAAAGTATTGGAGCGAACTTAAGTAGCGTTAGTTTGACACATAAAAAAAAACGTGAAATGCTCATAAATAAGTCGTTTCGCATAATTATAAGTATATACATTGTTTAAGAATTTAGTAATAACAAGAAAACTTCATTTAATTTACTGATTTTAAATCATAAAATTTGGTGAATGATGATGTGATTGTTTTGTGAGTTGAGTAACTATCTAGACACAATCACAAAACCCAGAAATTTCAACGTTGTGAATAAATATTTTAGTTTAAAAATTATTCAAATATTCACCAACTGTGACACGCGTAGTGTAGCATACAGAGTGTAACAATTTTCAGAGTGTTCTGTTTTAATGTCGATGTCGTGAAAAAATAGTGAATTGAATACAGTTTTATGAGAATGATTTCAGGCCCATGTGTGCAACTGCAACTACAAAAAGGTGGTGAATATAAGTAAAAAAGTGAAAAAAATAGTTTTTAATATTTAAATTTTGGCTAAAACCAATAACCGAATTTGAAGATTACTGTTTCGACGCAGAATTTAACACTCTTTAATTCTTACTTAAATGAGTTTTCTATCCAATGAGAAAATTAACAATGTCAGTTACTTATTTGGCTCTATAAAGTTAAGCTCAATATTATGAGCGAACCTGGATGATAAAAACCTTAAACTAAATTAAGAAACGTATAAATGATTTCCAGCTTGCTAGGAATTCATTCTTGGAAATAATCTAATTTTTTGTCTTACCTACGTAAATGTTTTCTTATGTTTTGATTTTCAGGCATATGTAATAATAATAATAATAAGTATTATACACCAGCAGCTTGCTCTTCAATACGGCCTTGTGGACGTCGAAGTGCCATACTACAAGTACACAACTGCACCAGTTCTCGAAAATGGTCGTGCCACGCTCTATTGGGATCGACCTATCATCACAGACAGGACTATTGTAGCCAATAAGCCTGATATCGTGCTGGTAGATCGATCGCAGCGCCGGGCTGTGCTCGTCGACGTCACCATCCCCCATGATGAGAATCTCGTGAAGGCCGAGAAGGACAAGTCCAGTAAGTACCTAGACTTGGCCCACGAGATAACCGCCATGTGGGATGTTGACTCGACGATCATAGTCCCGATAGTCGTTACAGCGAACGGTTTAATAGCGAAGAGTCTCGACCAACATCTTAAGAGTCTCTCGCTAGATGGCTGGGTCAAGGGTCAGATGCAGAAGGCGGTAATCCTGGACACGGCCCGGATAGTCCGGCGGTTCCTCTCTCTGCGACCTTAACCACCGGCAGCTTGGGCCCGCCTCGTTGCCGGCGGCACCCTAGGTTAGGTTTTTATAATGTGTTTATATTTTATATTGTTTTTGTATGCTGTATTGTATTTTACTTTTATAACCATATTATAACAACCTAGCCTAAGAGACTATTTAAATAAAGGACATAATAATAATAAATATGCTTTATTGCACCACAAAGAAAGAAAACAAAATACAGAACAATTAAATACAAAGGTAGCAACAGGCGGTCTTATCGCTATAAGCGATCTCTTCCAGACAACCTTGGGGTAGCAGGAGATAAAAGAAACAGAAATCATTAACAATGGGCAGTGCATGAGCAAGATAGTAAACTAAAAATAAAATAAATACACATACATTTAGGAAAAAACATAAATAAATATAGAATGATGATAGATGTATGGTAATATTAGAACACACAATGCTAGCATTCTATTATAAACAAAAGTAAATTTTATGACGAGTTACGACGAAAAATTTATTTCGCAAAAGTTTGATTATTTCTGAAATTAAGCCGGTAATTTTATGCAATATTAAAGAATGTAATATGGTCAGGAATACACTATTAAAATCATTCGCACTTTTTGCGAGCAACCTGTGTCGATACCTACATACATATACGATCGATGTGATCGATACATATAATATACTTAAATACATACACAACCACGATCAAGAATCAAATATTTGTGGAAAATATTACCCTCGCCGGGATTCGAACTTTTATAGGCCCCCGTTTCAAGTTATTAACTAGTCTCCTCCTTGCATCGCATTCCTCATCACAGATGGTGGTGATTCCTGCTCATAATTTCGGATGCATAGCAGAATAAACATCCATCTTATCATTTCAGATAACAGCGTCAATCTCATCGTGCCTTGCAGGTCCGATCTGCTTCAGCTAGATCAATAAGGTTATGCAGAGACGCTCATAAAAGAGTCTGCTCTTCCAGTGAGGCAGAGGATGGCCACTCTGTTATGAGAAATCTGCCATGTACAACGGCCACCTTTTCAAATACCAATTATTTCATAATTTATTATGCAGAGTTGAAGAGTATGAGGAACAGAGAATGAATCAAGCCATATTGGATCATACAACAGAAACCGATTGAAGAAGGTGAAATTAAATCTAATAAAGATATTATAGAATTGGGCAGCGGTGAGATTCAGGTAAAAGCTGCTGCTGTGCTGTGATTGTTAAAAAGATAAAACCAAGCTTTTCAAGTATCAACCGTTCCTGTCGATTTTAGTCACCGAGATCAAACATTTGTGCTCAGATGAAAAACCTGACCAATAGGATCACTCAAGTTTCTGAAGTTAAATTATTGAGTCCGGGGAAGGGATTAGTCATTTACTATGGAAAGGCAAAACAAGCTGAAACGGGATCAGAATCAAGTGCGAGCACGTACACAAATGCACCTCATATGGTAGAGATACAATCGGTTACTATTGATGACAACTTAGGGGACAACGATCCTCTAGAAGGAAATCAGGTTGTAGTCTCAACCGAATCAAACATAGTTTACAGATCCAATCTGATAGGAGTCAACTTCCAAAACGATCGGGTCGGATTATACAAAGTGTAAATTATTCACGATAAAATCCTCAATTTGAAAACACAAGATCTTTAAGCAAAGCCGAGTCACAAACTTCCATTATGTCCTTCATTATTGCTTAAAAAAGATAAAGGACTTCAAAGCACATCTTCGAAAATTGAACCATTCACCATCAAAAAAACCTTAAATGGTTAAGTTGCAAAATGGCTACTTAAAAAGAGAAAATCGCAAAATATGTAAATCTCATAATGGGCTGATGGCAAAAAATGCAGTCGAATCTTAAATTGCACAGTAGGTCACGTTAGGTTAGCTTGCGATGTGGTTACAAGCACTAGCATTTTAACAAAAACTATAGATTTATGCAAATGTTTTAATCAAAAGGGAAAAAGACGTTGCTACACGAATGTTAAATTGAATTCATATTGAATTCAATTTAAAGTATCAGCCAGCATCTTTTATACTATGCTGCGGGGGGAGTTATTAGATTTAGATAAAGTTTGGTTATACCATTTATTTATAATTTAGTTTTATGACATTATAACTATTATAAGTTTCAATTTTGTTTATTTTGTTAAATAAGATCTGAATATTATTACTTACAATAAAACTCTTCACAAAAAAAAAACTATTTGTGGACGTGCGTTATATGAAATGATTGTTACGATTCTGTGAGCACCAACAATTTGATTAACGAAACGTGCCAAAAATGTGTGCACGCCAGAGGCCCATTTCTCGAAAGCTTGTAACTTATAATACAAGTGGAAGTCTCTTTTGAACACTATTAATGAGATAAGGACTTCAGCATGTACGGTCGAGGAATTTAATTTCTAGCTATAATATGACAGTCCTAGCAGCTTTCATATTGATTGTCACTGTGACAAGGTACGAAATGGGTAGGAAATTAAATTCCTCGACTCTACGTATTACAAGTTACAATCTTTCGAGAAATAGGCCCCAGTACATCGAATAACAACTCTGAGAATGATATTCACGTAATGACAAAAAAATATAATGTTTCTAATGATATTGGATCAGTTCAACAAATTTACTAACGCAACATGGAAGATTTATTGTTTCATGATGATAAAATATAGTGGCCAGTTATGACCTTTTGCAGCAGTGCATTTAGTCAATTATATGTATATAATCCATGTAGACTTGTATTCCGACGGTAATTCATCAAATTTTGTGCCCTACATCTTCACTTTTCCTTACAAGAAAAAAATACAATATTACAATATTTTCGTGGGTTTGAACTGTTAAGAGATAAATTTCACTTAATTTGAAACCATAATCTGGAGCCTGGTTGTAGGCCCTTCCCTCGCCGAACTTAGGTGTACACTGCTCGATAATGACTCGGTGCGGATTGCGGTTTCTCTTCGTCTTAGCTGCGATGTCTGCCAACCCCACCTATGCATCTGCGGTTCCATGGTGGAGAGCAACCGCCACCATGCACTGAGCTGTTTGTCGATGCGCTGGAAGATTCGCACGGCACCACGTTCTTAATGATATCACACGAAGAGCATTGGTGTCCGCCAATGGGTAATGCTTACTTTGGGACGCCACATGCGTCAGTACCTTTGCCGCCTCGCACCTTAGCCGCAACATGCAATCGGCGGCAGCTGCTGCTGAGCATGCGGCGTTCTTAAACAGGCAATAATGTAAAGCGCTTTCGTGCTACATATTTGTCCCCCTGGCAATAGAAACTACAGGTTGTTTGCGCGAATGGCAAGAGCTTTCTTAGGGAACTGGGACGACGCCTGCAGGAAAGGTGCCTTATTGTCCATCGCGATTCAGTGCGAAAACGCTGCATGCGTGATGGGCACATTTGCGTAGCTCCTTTTAAGGCTTTTTTTGTAGATTAGTTTTGTTTCAGTTGATACCTAGGTATTTTAAAATTACTTTAGCTTATTTTTTAAGATTTAGTTTTAGTCAGTATTATTCTTAACTAGTTTTTGTTTTCGATTGATAAAGTGAGTGAATTTTGTTTTTGCCTGCATTCAATTGTACATTCTTGTACAATAAATACATTTACGAAGCAGAAAAAAAGGCACCGATCAACACATATCCTACACCTACCATACACATTTGCAATAGACAACATTACATGAAAGCAGTTATGGTATAGTGCTGAATGTTTTGGAATAACAGAGTCAAGTGCAAGACAGCGCGTAAAGACGGTTGATATGTCAAATTCGCAATTTACGGTATGGCTACTGCCGTTTTTATTAATAATGATTAACAAAACGAATTCCAGTGTTAGAAACACGTATCTTTGCAATGTTTTTTTACGAGTTACTAAATTCCCAACAACAGAGATAAGGCTTCGTACAATGAACCTGAGATCCCTCGGGATGCCTTGAACACTACTTAGATGTCATTGTTTGGCGTAGGTATTTTGCGACAGCGTTTGACGGATCAGTTTCACCCAAATAGTTCCTTTCAGCTTGGCTTTCTATCGCCCGATTCAACAAGAGGAATAGAGATGTGATGATTCTATTTTTTTCATGTTCCTGAAGACAGGGGAAGGGTGGCAGCATGCCCGGCGGTAGTGATGAATAGACGTCTTGTAATCGATGTACCTACTAGCACGGATCCTGTCATTTTCGAAGGGTTTGAAATTGAAAGGGCCCCTGGTGTGATATATATTGCACCTTTTGTGAAGTTCATTTAACTGATACTAGTTTTTAATTTCAGTAAGTGTTTCCTACTCCTACTAGGGAAACTTCTAAAATCATTCGTACGTAACTTTCATGGATGTGTATAATAGTTAGTAGATATTAGCCTCCAGTTTTATTACTTAATGCATTTGTAACATGAACAAATTACCATGTAAATCTTCATTTAATTTAAGATCATCTCATACAACATACGTTTTATTTATACAAAAATGAAAATTATCTCACTATATGTACATAACTAGGATAATTTTCAATGCACTATTAACTATGTACAGTCAGCTGCTGTACTATTACTTTCTACTTTCGAAGATCTGACAAAGAAATGTAATACTGTACTGATTTACAAACTATTTTTTTTATCCATATTCCACGAAAACGGAGCCAACTGGAAATAAAAACTTTTCCAAGATTATTAGAAAACACAGATCACTCATCAGGTGAAGTGATTTCTCTTGCTCTAGTTGAAGCATAACTTTTCAGTATAATGATGCCAATAAATACCCCTATAATAAAAACTAGCCTTCACTACAATTTTGATTCGTACGTATACCTACATATAATATTGACGAAATGTGTTGTATCTTGTGTATATAAAATAGCTATTTATGCAACAAGTGCGAAAAGTACGTGATTAGGCTGAAATAGGTGAAAAGTTTGTAAATTTGTTTCGTTACAAATACCTCTTGTACAGTGACCAATCTAAATTGTCTGTTTATTTAAAACTTTTCTAACGTAGTAAGTACTCTTTATAGAGGGCTGATATCAGAGTTAAATATAAAAAAAAAATCAAAGTAAAAAGCACTAATGCGGACAAGTACTACTTTCCGCACTATTATGCTTCAGAGAAAACGCAGTTTTCGAGCATATGCATTATAAACAATATTGTTTACTGTCTTAGTGAAGGAAATAATTTTACAATGTATAGTTCAGAAAGTGCACTTTTTAAGACTTTTTATTCACAATTGCACAGGTGCAAATCTGCTCCCGTGTGGGAATGAATTCATTTTATGCATGGTCTAATACGGCTGATATGATGAGGATAATTACTTGTGACGCATTAGTCGATAATTACTTTATAAAATTAACATTTTGACGTGACAACGTCTTATAAATTGGTTTGCCGGGTGACACTTCAAGAAACTGCGTTACGCTCCGCTCACGTTATGCGCTCACAATGAGAGCGAGTGAGAGGCACGCGTCCCTTCCACTCACCCTGTCGTTGTCACGTAAAACTTTCGCCCGTATACCGACTTTACAGGCAACCAATTTTTTTTTTACTCACAATTCCAAGCCCCAATGCATATGTTCTCGTACAGTTAGACAGTTTTTCGAGATTATCCCGTTCATCCGGGGGAAAAGGTTTAGAGACAAAACCTTCACTATTCAATAGTAGTACTAAAGTAGTTTCGTTGAGCATAAAATATTTGGACTTAATAAATCAGAATAAAAAAAAACTATTTTACGAGAGGTATTTTTTTATATTTTTTCCACAATTTTTATTTTTGTAAATAGTCAATGAATGTAAAGAACGCCATGAATATTAAAGACGACATGGTGCACCTGATGCACTGCGAATTTTGCGTCAAGCTTATAAGCGCGGAATTACGGTGGTGAACGAAAATATAATTTAGACACTGGTTTGTTAAAATCGATTTATTAAACAACAAAAGCGTACTTCAGATTGTTGTGTCTCTAGAAATGTAGTACATTAACCATGACTAACGTTCAAACAATTTATCATTGGCATAATGTGATCATTTTTTAAATATTCAAAAATTTGTAAAAATTGTTTCGAACTAGACGAACTCCACTGCATTGGGGCTTGTAAATCCTCATAATTCAAAATGTGTATAACAGCTACTCGCTACGTCATGTAAACTAGAATATCTTGACTTCGTAAACCTTAGATGTATCCTGTGATCCGATTGCAAAAACCAAGGTAAACCAGATCCAATAGACGCTTTATTAATGGCAAATACTGGGTCGAATTGCGGTCCAAAACAACTGGCGGATGAAATTAATGATTATTATATAGACTTGAATAAATCTGTATGTAGGCAAATAGATATGGGGAAAGCTCTACTCTTTTTGGATGAGGCCACTAAGTTAGTACGGTCTAGACTTGACATTTTCCTTTTCTCAATTATAGAAATCAAGCAACTTTTAAAAGCCTTAAAATCGAAACATTCTACAGATTTTTATGACATGTCAGCAGACCTCATAAAAAAATTGCCTGATAATGTTATACACATATTTTGTGCCCTTCTTAATCAATGTGCCATTATTGGGGAATATCCCACCTCTTTGAAGATAGTTAAAGTTACTCCTGTGTACAAGGGCAAAGGGTTAAAAGGGGAAATTAAAAATTATCGTCCTATTTCCTTAGTACCGGCTTTATCTAAAGTTGCTGAACTGGGGCTTTGTAATAGGCTGATGGATTACTTTGAAACGAATAAGTTACTTCATGACCGCCAATACGCATACCGCCGCGGCAAGTCTACGGTTGATGCTGCGCGTGCAGTCTAGCAGCGTGTACTTCAGTACATTGACCACAAAAAAATGGTTGCAGCGGTATTTTGTGACTTGTCGCGTGCGTTTGATTTGGTTGATCATGAATTATTATTATACAAATTGCAAAGGTATGGTGTACAAGGTAGTCTACTAGATTTCATTAGATCCTTTTTAAAGGACAGAGAGCAGGTTGTATCAGTTGCCGGGGGGGCCACTAAGTCTGGGGTGAGGACTCTTGACGACTGTTCTGTCCCTCAGGGTTCAGCGGTTGGGAATTTCCTCTTCTTAGTGATGGTAAATGACCTCATTCATTTATTTCAAGATGGGGATTTTATTATGTTTGCTGATGATGGATGCGCTGTTGTTACAGGTGGCACTTTTCATGAACTGAAGGAGAACATTTTGATTACAATACTGAAGTTGACAAACTGGTTTCAAGTAAATGGCTTTTTAATTAACCTAAATAAGACATCTATAATGCATTTCTGGTTGCGAGGGTTGTATCCGACCCCCCTTGACATTAATATAAATAATACAATCCTTCCACAGGTACAGGAAATGCGGTTTCTTGGTTTTGTCTTTGATAGTGGCTTGAAATGGGATAAACAGATTGATGCACTTAGCAGTAGGCTATCTAAAGCGACGTTTGCTCTATCTCGACTTGCTCCTGCTTTATCAAGTAAGAACCTCCGTATGGCATACTACGCCTATGTAAACTCTATCCTGGCGTACGGAATTGACCTGTGGGGACTCGCGGCTGATAGGGATAGGATATTTTTGCTGCAGAAAAGGGCTATTAGAATGTTATCTGGGGTGCCGCCATTTACTCCTACTAAAGAATATTTCCGTGATAACAAAATTTTAACAATGCCGTCTTTATACATTCTGGAGGTAGCTAAATACATGTATCTACACAAGAGTGAATATGTTTTGCGTCGTCCTGAACAGCGTAAAATTGATAGGGACATAAAATCTGTCTATGTAAGGCTTGCTAAGACTTCAAACTCATTGGCGGTTGTTGGCATTAAAATTTTTAACAGCCTGGATCGTGAGATCAAAGAGGCGGCTTCTTATGACCAGTTTGTTAAGAAATTGAAAGCTTTCTTGATAGAAAAAGCATTTTTTACGGTTCGGGAGTTTTATAGTAAATATAACATTAAATAATTTGAATTCTGATATTTTAGTGACATTAATGTTAATTTTTATTATACTTATGATTGTTTGACATTATTTATTTCTAATTTGAATTGCAATGTATTTGGGTTATATTATTATTGGATTTTTTTTTTATTTTTTTTATTGGATTTATGTAGTAGGTTCTATTAATATGGTGAAGCATAAATGGTCAGGGGCCATTCAACTATAAAGAAAGTAGGAATGCTCACGGCTAGATTAAGTAAAAGACTGACTCAGGATCGTGGATCGGCCACCTCCTAATGGAGCAGAGTCTGGATCTAGAATTTAAGAAATGATGGACGCCCTTTGATCCAACCTCCGTCTATCGTATGTCAGGTTCAAACAATAAAAGATAACATTAGGCTTATAACGTGTATTCACATATGGTCTAGCAGTTTGTAACACACTCGGTGAACTAATTAATATTGACAATAGTAAACAAGTCTTATGTTATAGCGTAAGTTAAATGCTATTCCCAGGGGAAAATTTAGGAACCAGAATTTATATGCTATTTTATGTTTTAGCTTGAGGAAATCCCTTTATATAGTAGTTTACAAAACAGTAATGGCTCGGGGCATAAGAGACATACCATCCGAGGTTTAATTTGGCAGCAAACCTTATATAGGAAATTTATAAATACCTGTCTACTCTACTAGGTACCGGTGGATTTAAATAGAAACCGTGGTTTGTGGTTGGTGCTCTTCACTAGACTCTCATGAATACTTCTCCGCTGCCAGACATGGGTGGGCCGGAGCAGTGAACAGGACCAGACCTCCGAGTTTACCGCCGGTGACCCGTAGTGCAGACTCAGGACTCCAGGATGATGAAAAGATCGACGCAATAAAATGACACTATCCACAGGACCGAAGATTTAGAAAGATGAAATAAGTAGATGTAAATATGTAACTAGCAATAAAAATAAAAAACCTGGAACAATGGAGACAATATTTGGTTAAATTCTAGGAAATTATTCATACCTATCTATCAAGAGCTTTTATATGTAATTAAACACGTGAACCACGGGTTTAATAAAACACTTACCAGTTTATAAGCTGGTTTTTTTCTTTATTGAAATAAGGTTAGCGGTCCATGTGCGTGCAGGTCAAAATGGCGTTTGCTGAAAAAGAAATTTATCTTATGAAATTGACAATTCACAATATCGAAAGCCATCCTAGGCATTATAGTGAGGAACACCTCATTTTACTACTTACCAAATGTTGAATTGGTGTTAACAAATCCTTATTATACTAGAACGAACAGGACTATATATTCATGTTGCTAAGTTGAGAGAAATACCGGGCGCGGCTGAAACAAAAATTACATTGATCAACTTATGAAAGAGATTTTAGAGGGATGATTATGCATCCCTGTACTTGTACTAACAAAATACTTACCATTTCCACGTGATTGGGATCCAAGGGTTAAATTTTAGATGCTCACATATCGTAGGCCGGATTCCCAATGACGAGACGACATTTTGGGCCGAACCAGAGAGAACCGCGTCGGCGATCGCAGCGCCACCTTTTGTGCTCGTGCGAATGACTTGGACACAAATCGATCCTTACCAACAATTAAAATTTTATAGAAATATGTTCTTAGAAATTGAGATAAACCATTTTAAAGGTAAATTGTAAATAAAACGTCTTGACAATAAAAATCTAACATGTTTTCTAAAACCGGGCGTGTGGAACGGATTTTGGACCATAGACAAGCACACCTGTCAAACGTCAAATGCCAAATCAATGTATCAGGAACATAACCTAGCAAAAGAACGTAAACAACGGAAACAAATCGTATTTATAATGTCCTTTCAAGTTAATTATTAAGAAGACATATAGTCTGAATGTGCGTAGTGTTGTGATTAACCTAAACTGGCAGTGCAACACAGGCAGAACGGTATTAAACAATGGAATGCATGAGGACACCACTATCACACACAAGGTAAATTCTTACTTACAAAAAGCTATCACAAGACAAGTCTCCACCTCTATTCTATTTTCCCATGATATTGCCCGAGTCTAGGGCATACTACACGTTAAATTCATCCCTGCTAAACCAACGAAAACTTGATGAAATGCTCAGTATAAATTATATCCATTAAGATGTCTAGACACACGGTCCAAAGTGTTACAATGGTTAGTTGATTTATAATTGTGACATTTTATATTAATTTAATTAATTTTCGTTATTCTTATTATTTTTTGTTATTATTAATTTGAAGTATGATGTAATTAGGATTTTGATTTTTATTGATGTTTATTTAGTTTAGTATATTTTATTTGTATGATTGTATAATTGACTATTGACATGTGTTTTTTACATTAAAGATATTGAATTTGAATTTGAATTTGAATTTGATTTAAGTAGCTGCATCGTGATGAGGGTGTAGCCAAGCCGCAAAGCGAACACGACAGGGTAGATAGAAGCAAAACATTATTTAATATTTACTAGCAGCTCTTCGCTAAGGGAAAACATTGTAAGAAAACCAGGTGTGGCTTACTGTGGTTAATCGTTTATCGTTCTACCCCACTGACGACAAACGATTAAAACACGGGACCATCATAAGGGTGCGGCTCCACAGACGCGGAGCTGTGCAAAATTGACCAATTGCCTTCTTCAAATTCGAATTCTAAACACTGTGATGTGGTTTCGTTAGCCGAGCTCCCACAGCTCCGCTCCGCTCCGCGTCAGTAGAGCCGCACCCTAAGCCTACTGGTTGGATGACAGCTAAACTTTAGCTAAATGTTTTGTACGTGTAATAAATGATACGGCATATATTTGTTGTGTTTCATACATAATGACATTCAAAAATATATGTTTGGACCATAATAATATTATTTAGGATGACAACCCAATTTTTTTTATAAAAGATGAATGTGTATAAATGAAGGCTTAAGGGTATAGCAGCTTTGCCAAGGATAATTAAATTTGATAATCGGTCAATCTACTAACGATTCAATCAACTAACACAATTATAAATGGATGGTGTTACGGCTTGGGACAAACCAAATACTCGGGTTACCGATTATGAGTTGAAATTACGAAAACCTTAATCTGCTTATTCACAATTTTATGCGCTTTTTGTTTGACATAATAAAAAATATATATATGTAAATAATAAACAACAGTAAGTAAAAAATACAAATCATACAACAACGGTCTTTTTTTTTGTACTTTGGTGAAAGGTTTTTAGTTTTCTTATTTTTTGACTCGCGCAATGCTTGCGAGCACCCTGAATAGTAATAAAATCTCGCTGTTTGGCATATGGTATTAAACCGATTCGGAAGAACTTGTATAGTGATATCAAAATTGCAGTCTAAATTAAGGAACAATTTAGTTATAATTTGTAAAGCCCTAAATTATAGCTATTGAATTCCGACCCGATGTTTTTCATTTTAAATGACCAATTTACTATCGGACCAACCTTTATGATAAATAAAACCTCAATTATAATCAGATTGCCAGATGGAAATAATTGAACAAAACAGTAGTCAATAGGTAATAAGCTTTCAGCATTTCAAAGAAAACGGCCAACCCGGTACCTATCCATTTTTTATTAATGCATTTATTTTCTTGTATACACAGATACAAAAAAAAACTGATATTTTTACAGCACTTAAGTAAGAAAAATACTACTTGTTGTGGTAATTACTTTTTCTGGCCACAACAAGTAGGCTAACTACTCGCCTTAAGGAATTACTCGCCACTCGCTACGGAAGAATTAGGTTAATGCGATTATTTCATTAGAAACTTGGCGCAACGTAGAGAAATTGCCCTTTTCTTTCGTATGAAATCCTTGTTCTCTTATTCCAATAAATCATCATCATCACCCTATGACTAAAAATAACTATTACATGACAAAAGAGCCAAATGGTGGTACTGAAGACGAATGGTTGACACATCACGTAACAATTTCATACGACTTTGTATTTTTTTTTACTGTGCATGATTTCGAGCACTAATTGTAATGTCGTATTGCCCTGTCCCCAATGATACATCAGTAAGAGCAAAGAGATGAAGAAATGTAATAACGTCTTTAATAATATCTCTGAGATGGCTGTGTACACATCCCTGGCGCCTTCTAGGGTTGTTATCGGTCTGAAGAGTACTTTATGAATAATGAAATGGATGCCAGCATTTCTTTCGGTTCGGCAAGGACAATTAAATAATAAAGATTTGAAATAAAGATAAAACTTAGCCATGGTGGAATTCCACCATGAATTTAGCTAAATTATATAAGTACCGTGTATTTACTACTACTGATATATATAAATATATCTTTACTATATAGGTAAGTATTGATATATCTATACTATTGATATGTCATAGCGATAATATTAAGGGTACTTACATTGGTATTTATGATCGATCTTGCTCGGATTAATCAGTTAATAGATAGACAGGCAAACTAATGATGTTATGACGTTACAATTACCAAGCAACTTCGGCAACACTATCTTACTTAATTTAAAACTCTAGCACTCAATATCTTACTTTTAGAAATTAGAGGTTGAATTCTCAATCCTTTGAACTATTACTAAAGACATATTCAAAAGCTCGAAATCCCAACGTGGACCCCCAATATGGTAAAGCACATTGGAAAATTTTTAATCAATTAAGATAAAATTTCAATTAAGCCCCGCTCAGCTACTCCCATGTTTAATTGAAATCTCTTAATGTTCATAACTCATAACTATAGTTTCCGATTTCTAAGAATGAACTTTGACAGTTTAGAAATGAGCTATATTTATATGACGTTAAGACTATCGGAAAAATCGTGAGTCTTACCCCCATATTAATAAGGATTAATCTATAGCTGGCAAAAGTTCATTCTTAGAAATCGGCATCTATACTCGTGCCTACGTTCGGTTAAAGGTGGACCCTTAGTCGTGATCCATATTTAATACTCGTAAGTAAATGACTACTCTTCGTAAAAGTGCTCTCTTGGCGCAAGTTTAAAAAGAACTTCCAGAAGTGTATGAATTTTTTTACAATGTTACGAATCACCTACAAAATGATTATATGGCGAGAATATTATCCATTCATGAATGGGGTGCCAGCAAGGTGACCCGCTAGGACCTGTTTTTTTCAGTTTGGCTATTTATTCCATAATTTCCATTCTAAATTCCAGATTTACCATCTGGTACCTCGATGACGGCTCACTCGGAGGTGACGCGGAATCTGTTCTTCAGGACTTACAATTGATAATTAAATTGACAAATTGCTGATACTGGCTTATTCATTAACTTCACTAAGTGTGAAATTTTTCTGTCGGACCACATCCTAAGCAATCAACCAACTTTAATGCAATTTTGCCAAATAATTAATTAATTAATTAATCAATTGCAAACTGAACCTGTTTATTTAACAGTACCTCCGACACACTTTTCGAAATAAATCCCCACATGGCCATGTTTATTATTCGCTGTTGCTTGTTTACTCCAAAATTTATGTATTTGCTCCGAAACTGCCCCATTTGGAAATTTCAAAATTTACTTTCTTCAATTGATGACACTCTTCGGTCCACCTTATCCAAAGTTCTGGATGTCTCATTTAATTCAAATTCATAGTTTCAAGCCGTTCTGTCTATTAGGTTTGGTGATTAGGGTATCCGCTCTTCTACAAGTGTGGCCCTGCCGGCTTTCTTGTCTTCCACTTATAGCTCGCAGTTCTCGTCAGTATTATTCTTAACCTCCCTCAGATACCCGACGTAGAGAAAGCGAGATTGGCACACGCAGAGAGAACCTGGTCAGACTCATGCCCAGAAGCGGAAATCCCAACCACGAAATACGTTCAGGAGGCTTTGGACAACCCTCGTCTGAAAGTCGAATTTCATTTACTTCTGGAACGAAATCCGGCAGACTAAACGTGCCCGTCTTTTGACCGTTTCAGCTCAAGAGTCAGGTCACTGGTTAAATGTTCTTCCCTCCTTAATATAGACACTGTCTTGAACTCAGGTACCTTACCAATTGCTATTTGTTTACTCCTTGGGTCCAAAATATTGGTACCATCAGTGTCTGTGGTAAAGCTGTGGATCAGCTGGGACGACACGGTCTATCATGCCCAGGAAACGCCGGCCGCATGTACCGCCATAGTACTCTGACTTAGATTACATAGGGCATCGTACTTACATCGGGCGCTAGCCACTGCCTCAATACCCTCTAACTTAGAGCCCATAGGTATGGTGAGAGACGATGGCAAGCGTCCAGATGGAGTTACTCTGGTACCATGGAAACTAGGTAGCGCCCCGGTGTGGGACGTGACATGCGTGGATACGTTCGCCCAATCCCACATGCAGGCAACACGCGCCTCGGCCGGTGCTGCTGCTGATCAGGCTCAGATCCTCAAGCGCCGCAAGTATTCTGGTTTGTTACAGAACTAGTTATAATTCTGCGGCGCTTGCGGTGAAAACCTTAGGGCCCTGGTCAGCTGAAATGAGACTGTTTATGAGTACCCGTCCTGTCGTCCCGGTTGATCCGCGCTTCTGAGAACCCCAGCGCCTATTTCTTCTAAAGGATAAAGAGGTAAATGGATAAGTCTAAAGAGGAAACGTCGCCAGCGTCATGGGGTCTATGCCGCAGACAACCCTGCTCGGCGAAGTTTATACATTAAAGGCATTTAAAACAATGAATACTTACATATTTTCCAAATTTTTCACTCATTAAAAAAATAAATAAAAGACTGTGTTCCTTCAATTGAAAAAATGACCCTCAATGAGGACGCACATAGAATTACATGTTCCATTCTGGTTAAGTTGGAAAATAATTATAAGATAGAAAATATACGAATGAAGATCACAATTTTTTCGGATATTCCATTTCATTATTCTCTTTGTTCATTGTTACACAACGGGGACTAGGTTTCCCTTGTCATTTAGAAAAAAACAAATGATTTTCCCTGTCTGAAATAAAGAACACATTTAACTTTATTATTCTTCTGTTAATTAGTAAAGTAATTGCCATTTCATGCGATTGAAGTGATGAGAAAGCAAATGCCTAAATTTAGCTCGCTATTGTGTACTTATGTAGGCATAGGTATATAAGTAATAGTTTTAGTGATAGCCGATGACAGTTTTGTTATTAGAAAAAGATTAAAGTTTCTGAAAATAAAAAAAAATTACCTAGACTCAATGAACGAACGAAAAACTTATCGTTTTTGTGCCTTCAGCATCAAACTTGACTCGTACATTTGATTTTATAACAATATTATATATGTATGATTGTATGTATCCTATCAAACACAAAGACAAAATATACAGGGTGTAAGTCTAATACGGGCGAAGCTCTTAACGGGTGTTAGTTTACGACATAATAAGTACATTCAAATAACTTTTACTTACAATGAATGCAACAAAATTTTCCATACAAAATAATTCGGCGCGCAATGTAGAGCAACTTACGCGAGTTAAGCACTCGATGACAGCTAATTTCAAAAGCAGAATGTCATAACTGCCATATCAACAATAACAAATGTTTGTACCTACATTGCTGCTCCGATAATCTTAAAAAAATTCTGTGGGGTCATAATTAAGAGTAACTTTAAAAAAACCTTGTAATCCATGATTACACTAATGAATCCCATGCCTGGTTTAATTGATCGCCCGTATTAGACTTACACACTGTATAGGTATAGGTATTATCTCAATCTTATCGGAATTCACTGCTTATACTCGTACAAGGTGCCCATTAGGGAAGGGAAAAATGTTAACAGCATATTCCCGAGGCTAAAAGAAGCAATATGCAGATAAGAAAATACTATTTTGATTTTCTAATAAATACCCTGTCATCAATCAAGTATTCGTTAATGAATACTATAATATTAATATTATATTATATACAAGCGTTACTCGATTAATGAAAAGTTCATTCTGATTTTATAGCTGTTAAAAGTTTGATATTCCTCTGTGTTTCGATAACCGTAAGTACTTTATTCAAAAATATGAATAGGTCCTTTAGTACCGTTTGGTAGCCAGAGCTGGCTGCCAAATGAGAAATATGGATTCCCAACTGGTAGCCAGCTATGAAATAGGAATAATTTTCCCATCTCGTAGCCAGATTTGGTAACAAGCCTGGTGACAATGAATGTAATTCGAAAATCGGTAATGATGAGTCCCGATTTAAAGCCAGTTACCTCTGGTGGCGCTAGTGCGCTAAATTCCTTTTCGGCCTAAACTATTTTCCTTCATAGTCAGCAGGTGACTTACTGGCCACCTACATTCATTCTCTTTAATACGTCAAGAAAATAGAAAAGTCAATATATATATAATTTTGTCACCGCAAACGGAAGATATATTTAGATTTCGTTCTAAAGCTGCAAAAAAGAGGAATCGTCGCCATAAAATTGTTACCGCCGCCGTAATTATCACCCGCCTGGAGATATAAACCACGAATATAATTATATTTCAAGAACCGCTGCATTTCATAGTTCATAGGTAAGTCTCCTGCGAGCTCTAAATTATTTATTTTGAACACTTTATTAATATTTCCTAGCGCCTCCAGCTATTGGCAACCTTTTCCTCTAAATTCTAAATTGCGTAAGCATTTATTGCATAAGCATTTTTTGGTCCTTTTCGAACCCGTAATTGAACCGCGTATACATATTCATTTACCGCTCGTCTGTGGTCGACGTAATTTTTGGTCGACACAGACATATCCATTTACCGCTCGTCTGTAGTCGACGTAATTTTGGTCGACACAGACATATTCATTACCGCTCGTCTGTAGTCGACGTAATTTTTGGTCGACACAGACATATTCATTTACCGCTCGTCTGTGGTCGACGTAATTTTTGGTCGGCACAGACATATTCATACGCATTTCGTATATTTAAACCGCTCATTTCATATTTTTTCCGCTTTCATATTGTTTGTTTTTGATTTTCATATGTTTAGAATTTGACATTTGCATTTCATGCTGTCAATATGTCAAAATCTGAATTAGAAAATAAAATAAAGCTGTTAAAATCTACGGAAGAAAAGATTTTCGAACGTGTTTCTCGAATTTACGATGCGTCTAAAAAAATATCGAATTTCGAATCACGAAGTAATGAAGCTTTCATGGCTGATAGCGAAACAATCGACGATCTGCGTTCGAATTTCGAAGCGATTCTTGACGACATTAATACGTAAATGTACAATGTCACTCATTCCTGGCTCTGACCCCGATTACGCCGCCTTAGATTCTTTCGAGGATATGTATTCGCGAATAAAGCGCGCTCGCAATAATATTTCTAAGATATCACCGCAAGCTACCTCATCTGCGAGCCGCGGCGACGGGTTCCGAGCTGTCAAACTCCCGCCTATCGAACTGCCATCTTTTGATGGCCGGACTGAAAATTGGCCAATATTTTATGAAACATTTAAGGCTAATATTCATAATAATAACCAGTTGTCTGACTCACAACGTGTGCAGTATCTTGTCAGCAAATTAACTAACAACGCTTTGAAATTAACTGCTGGCATAGTGCCTAATGGTGAAACGTACTCCATAATTTGGGACAGTCTTGTCAAAAAATATCAGGATAAACGCGCCTTAGGTACTTATTACCTGAATAATGTACTTGATCTTAAGCCATGCACATTTAATTCCAGCAGTCTTAACAACTTCATTGAGAAGTATTCCGCGTCCATTGCTGCACTGAAGCAGTTAGGAATTCCGGATTTAACTGATTTTATTTTCTTGAACTGCGCTTTAAGAAAAACCGACTCACAGGTTTTACAAAACTTTGAAATGACCATTCGTGAAGAGGAGTTTCCTAAATATGGTTCATTTGTTTCATTCGTACAAGATCAAGTGAAGATTTTGGAAAGATCCAACAGTAGTACGGTCGGCAAACCAATTGTCAATACACCAGCTCAACCCGCTAAAACTACATATAAGGCATTTTTAGCCAGCAGCAACGTCGCTGCAAGCTCCGCGAATAATGATCAAGCTTGTGTATTGTGCAATAAAAAGGATCATTCGAGTTTGTACTCTTGTGCGAAATTTAAAAACATGACTTCTCCGCAAACAAGATATGAATTAATTAAAAGCAAACATGGTTGTGTTAACTGTCTTAGTACGTCACACACGCTTCTTAATTGTAGCTCGCGTCACACTTGCAACGTTTGTCAAAGGCGTCATCATACGCTCTTGCATTTCGAAGCGGGCAAGGTTGCTTCCGCGGATCTCAAGTCGACTCAGCTACTTGCTAATGTTCATAAAGATACACCATTAGTTTCCGCACCCGCTATACACGCTGGTCCGTCTTCGCGAGATGCAAGTATCCCAAATGCATGTCCGAATTGTGCATGCACCCCGCAAGTGGTAAATTCTGCTATTGTACCGTATTCGCCTAGTAATATGGCAACATCATCTGATGTGCTTGCAACGCAGCCTCCTGGAGTTGCTTCGGTTTCTTTGACAGTGTCAAATCTGTTGTATTTGTAGAAATATAGTGAAAACATTGTTTACATGTCAAGATGTTTATTTGAAGAGACGGTAACCATATACAAAAATGTAAATAGACTATGTAACTAAGACATATTTAAAATATTCAAATTTAAATAAGTAAGCACTATGGCTAGTAATACAACATTCCCCCTTAATGGCCATAATCTGAGCTCTCACAAAATAAGAACAAGATAAATAATTAAATTATTATATGCCTTAAAAGCATGTAAGGAAATAACAGATAAAAACACTACATCTAGGCCTTAACTAAACCTATTTCATACACACACTTGTAATGAGCAACTTTTCCTAAAGATTTGGTGAACACGTCAGCTAACATATCGCTAGACTTAACATATTTAAGAGAAATTGCATTATCAGATATCTTTTCTCTGATAAAATGATACTTAATATCAATGTGTTTAGTACGGCCATGATTAATCGGATTGCGAGCTAAGTTCTGTGCACTCTGACTATCGCTGCAAATAGTAATACTAGGATACTGTGTCCCACCTACCTCGGAAATAAGACGACGTAGATATAGAGCCTCCTTTGCAGCATCAGTCAGAGCTACGTATTCCGCCTCGCATGAGCTTAGCACTATGGTCGGCTGCTTTTTGCAAGCCCAGGAAACTGGTTCATTAGCTAGCTTGGAGCAATATCCAGTATACGACCGACGATCCAACTTACAATTTGCAAAATCTGCATCTGTGTATCCGATCAGTGCTTCACCCGTCTTCCTGTAAACTATAGAATAGTTTATAGTACCTTTGAGGTACTGCAGTATTCGTTTAGCGGCCAACCAATGTGTGCCAGTGTACGAGTTGTTAAATTGACTTAAATAACTAACAGCAAACGCAATATCTGGTCTCGTATTAACAGCGACATACATTAATGAGCCAATCAAGTTTTGAAATGGATACATAGGATTCTTACCAGAACAATTCGAGGTATCCAACTTGCTATTACACAATGGCGTTTCAACTTGTTTTGCCATCTCCATATGATACTTAATTAATAAGTATTTAATATAAGATTTTTGATTTATTTTAATATTATCTTTATCCCACGAGATATTAAGCGCTAAATAATATTTAAGCGCACCCAAATCTTTCAACGAAAAGTATTTTTCCAAATCACGTTTGACAATATTAAACGTCATGTCATTCTTATAGAAAACAATAATGTCATCAACGTAAACAGCCAGTATAACTAACTCGGAACCAAAAAGTTTCTTATATACACAGGGGTCAGTAGGTAATTTATTAAAACCTATTTTCATCAACGTTTCGTTGAGCTTAGTATACCTAGCTCGAGGGGCTTGTTTTAAGCCATATAGCCACCTTTGCAATAGACATACCTTATCTTCTTGACCTTTTTTCACAAAACCCTTAGGTTGAGTCATGTAAACTTCCTCTTCAAGGTCACCATTGAGAAATGCGGTGTCAACGTCTAAATGTCGCATATTTAAGTCCATTTCAGCAGCAATAGCTAATAAGGTTCTCAAGGATGAGTGTCTAATAACTGGAGAAAACGTTTCATGGTAGTCTATGCCTGCTACCTGATTAAAACCTTTTATCACTAACCTAGCTTTATATTTCGTGATATTTCCATGTGCATCAGTTTTAAGGTTATAAACCCATTTACAAGGAATCACTTTCTTGTCAGGTTTATCTACTAATGTCCAAGTGTTTAGCTTCATCAACGAATTATATTCATCCAGCATGGCTGACTTCCAATTTCTCGCCTCCTAATACGTTTTAGGTATATTATCTTCTTCCACGATGTGATATGAAAAGTAATCTGGAGGTTTCCGGTCTCTAGTAGGATACCTACGCTCTTCAACTACAGGAATATTTTCCAGTACCTGATTTTCCTCTCCTGGTACAGGAGTTTTCTCAGCTGAGGCATCCTGGAATTCCTCTAACGTTGTATCGTCTTGCTCGACGGCCTCGTTAGGAACAACCATAGATTCCTCACTACTTACATCACGATCCTGACGAATACTATTTTCAGACAATAGTATGACAGGTGCAGAAGTAGGCATAGAATGAGATGTACTGGGCTCTTCGTTCGATTTATTATTCTTCAAACCTGTGAAGCAATCTTCGAAGAACGTTACATCACGCGATTTAAACAATCGTTTTGGAAATTGCGGATCCCTAAATTAATAGTTGTGTGGATAATCTGAGTATCCCACAAATATGGATTCAACCACTTTCATATCCAATTTCTTTCTTTGACAGTCTGGAACATGAGTTAGAGCTCTACATCCGAATATCCGAAGATGATCTAAATTCGGTTTATTACCGTTCATCTTCTCAAAAGGAGTTTGACAGCCGAGGGCGCGATGAGGGGATCTATTTTTTTAAATATACAGCCGTTCGCACTGCATCTTCCCAATATGCTCTGGAGAGAGAACATTCTGCCAACATAGACCGAGCCTTTTCAACTACGGATCTTACCGTGCGTTCCGCGACACCATTCTGTTCTGAATTGTAAGACACAGTTGTTTGGTGTATAATGCCTTTTTCGCGTAGGTAATGTGAAAAATCGTTGTTGACATATTCACCTCCATTGTCTGTCCTTAGCCCTTTTATTTGAGCTCCAGTTTGCCTTTCCACTAATGTTTGAAATTGACAAAACTTTTCTTTCACCTCTGTCTTAGAAGAAATAAAATATACGAATATGAAGCGTGTATAATCGTCTATAAATAATAAAGCATACTTATTACCTTGTAAGGAGCACTGCGACATAGGACCGGTAGTGTCACTATGATTGTATTAGTTCTAGTACCGATGTTGCTGCAGAATACGGAATCTTTTTAAAAGGTTTACGTGCTTGCTTACCTTCAACACACGCTGTGCAGGGCTGCTTGTCTACTTCCTTAAAATCTATACCCACGTGATTATCTCTAAGTTGGTTCATACCAATGCGACACAAGTGACCCAATCGCTTATGCCATAGTTTGTACTTGGATATTGAGTCAGAGTGCACATCACAAGCCACATCACGAGGAATATTAACAGTACAATCTAGTTTGTACAGACCTCTATAGGGCGAACCATGGAGAATAGAATCACCTACAAAAGAAAAGGTATCAGAATTATAGAAATTACAGCCATTTTTATCAAAAACAATAGTAAATCCTTTTTCTACAGCTTTGTATACAGATATCAAATTATTATCTAAAGAAGGTACGTACAAAACATCAGTAATACGGTTGACAACAGATGATGTATCAATGGATATGTCTCCTATACCACGGCAGTTTACTTGTTCTCCGTTTGCAACAGTAACTTTCTTCGTCGAAGTCAGGGATTGTAAAATTTGAAACCATTCTCCCCTTGAAGCCATATATTTAGTAGCAGCCGAATCAATAATGAAACAATCACCATCCTCCTTCGTACCAAGTGCTATAGTTGAGGCAGATTCTTTAGATGAAGGTACTTTGAGTTTTCAAAGGCAAGGCAATCTGGTCGCTTGTGACCAGGTTCATTACAGTCGTAACAAACAATTGGCTTCTTTGCCTTCGATTTAATAGGCTGACTATCTCTAGACCGCATAGCTGAATCAGCTTTTCTCGAATCTTCAAATTTCGACATCTCGTTGAGTAATTTTGATTTCACTAACTCTGTAGTTACTTCAACATTACTATTTTCAAGCGCCATGATCAAAGCATCGAACTTTGAAGTTAGGCCTCCTAATAGTATAGCTGCAATAGAGGCATCATCAATCTTCTTACCAATATCGTCTAAATCTTGACTTGTAGACATTACGGCGTTGATGTAAGCTTCTATACTTTGAAAATCACAAAGACTAAGCCTGTACAGCTTTCTCTCTAATTGTGTACTAAGAAAAATTGATTCTCAAACAATGTGACACTTTTCTTTTAAAATATATTTCAATAGTGCTAATAAATCACTCTAAAATACTCATTTCGTGCTGATAACGTGTTGTATTTGTAGAAATATAGTGAAAACATTGTTTACATGTCAAGATGTTTATTTGAAGAGACGGTAACCATATACAAAAATGAAAATAGAATATGTAACTAAGACATATTTAAAATATTCAAATTTAAATAAGTAAGCACTATGGCCAGTAATACAACAAAATCCTCAACCTGCAATACTGCTAGCCACTGCCCACGTATACGTCAGATGTCATGATGGTGATGGTAGGTTGATAGTAAGAAGTATGATTGATAACGGTGCTCAAAACCATTTGATTACACTGGATTGTTGCAGGTCACTTAATTTGCCAGTGATACCGCTAACTAATTCCTATATTAATGGCGTTTGTAAAATGTCACGCCCGGTACACGGATATGTTTATCTAACCGTTGAATCGCGCTTTCATCCAAATTGCAGATACTTCGTACGCGCAATAGTAGTAGACTGCATAACAAGCCCGCTTCCCGAGGTCGCTATTGAAACTAGCAAATGCGACTTAGTAGCCATTGCAAACTTACCTCTCGCAGACGTGACTTGGAATATTCCAGGCAATGTTGATCTCTTGTTAGGAGTCCAGCTTTTCCCTTACATATATTTGGGGAACGTGATAGTGTCTCCTGGGTCTTGTGCTCCCCCCGCTTGCCAAACCACGTTTGGCTATGTATTAATGGGAGATTATCCTCAGAATGGTGATTATATTCTGCAGGACAATGCTTATTTCAATTGCTTCACCGCTTTGGTTCACAGTGACCTTGAGTCAACCCTGAATAAATTTTGGGAATTAGAAGAGATCCCGTATAAACGCTTCCTCAGTCCTGAAGAGACTGGGTGTGAAAACTTACACTCCAATTTTGTTACCCGCAATGAGGAAGGCAGATACACTGTTGCCTTACCCTTTGCTAAGGATGTGTCAGAATTAGGCAATTCACGAGCTGTTGCTCATCGCCGGTTGTTTTTCCTCGAAAGGAAATTTAAGCAAATACCCACCCTTCGTGATGACTACAATAAAGTCATTACCGATTATATGAAAAATGATTATCTTGTCGAAGTTCCTAATTCCGAAGTCACTGAGGAGGGCTATTTTATTGCTCATCATGCAGTAATTCGGCCTGAAAAGGCAACTTCTCGCGTTAGAATTGTCCTAGACGCGAGTACCAAAACGTATTCAGGACAATCGCTCAATGACGTCTTGCACACTGGTTCAAATCTACAGGCAGATTTGTTCACTCTGTTATTGAATTTTCGCCTGTTTCCAGTTGCTATGACTTCAGATATTCGCCAAATGTATATGCAAGTTTGCTTGCCGCCGCACGATTATAAATTCGTGAAATTTTTGTTTCGTTTTGATGAAACAGAGCAAATTCGCAACTTTCAATTTACACGTGTCCCCTTTGGACTTAAATCAAGTCCGTATTTTTACTTTTCATTAGTAAGTCCTTGTTAATCAATAATCATACATGCAATGGAGTAAGTTAAATTATTCACCGGAATCGCCAACCCTGATATTAAACTGTCAAATGCCACCGTTTTGCTACAACAGCCGTTACGAGGTATGGCGATAACGTATTAATTAGTTTGGTTAATTAGTCAATATTAAAAAATAATTAGTTGTTTTATAAAAAGTGATTTTTTAAGTTGATCTCGTGTTCCAAAGAACTTAAAGTTTTAAGACTGAAATTAAGGGCTGATGATTCATGATCGTGATATTAGAATAAATATGTTATGTTAATTATTTTTAATAATATTATTATATACCTAAATAAATAATTGGACTTGTATAAATTGTTGATTTTATTAAAAAGATTCCATGTGATCCATAATATTTAATATACGATAAGGGCGATATAGGTACTTAAGGGTTATACAATAGAAAAAGAGTAGCTTTTTCGTGTTTTTTGTTATCCAGGTTTGAATTGTTTTATGATATTCCTATAAAGCCAAATAAAAAAAAAGTTTATGTTCTTACATGCTTGATTTTTATTAGTGTAGCACCTACGCGACGCGATTAAGTTACTAAAATGGTCCGCGTTGAGGACGATGCATCCGAAATCAACTCGTGGCTCGACGGCAAAAGTTAGTGAGAAACTAGATCAAAACAAAAATCCGTAATGGATCAGAAGACTGGGCCTTTTCTGAGTAAGCGATCCCCAACGATGTCGGCAACTGCGGTATGTGTGCTATGCACGTAACGTAGAAAAGCCAGCCCGCAACAATTTAACGAATTGAAACTGTGAACAAAAAGTTTCTTAGATAAAAGCAGAAATTGACTAGACAGATTTTCACGCAGGGTTTTGGGAATTCGTTCCACAACAAATTTTTGATTGTTACTATTTGTGAAACCAGGGATAATTTGCCAATGTTTGAGTGGGTTTGAAAGGGGCATTGCACACTGCACAGTCAATCCATTTGATTCCTATGTCACTATGGAATCTTGTCGCTTTCACTACTAAACGATAACAGAGTCAGTGCGGGTCAAAGAATATCAACTTTCTGATCACTACATGAAATAAACGCAAAATATTTGTTATAAATGAATTACCTAGAGCTTGGAATTGCATTTGTAGTGGTGTTACTAAAGCAACACTTTTAAGGTGAACCTTATGTCTTTACAATTAGGTTTACTATTAGTCGAATAATGCCAATACATGAGTCGATAAAACACACACAATAGCACACAATACATTGTAAATACGCGATACCACTACATATGCAATTCCATGCTCTCGTTAATTTATCTATAACAGCGTTTGTTCCATCATAGATTTTAAAATTAGAAGGAATCCGAATAACACTTCTGACCTCAATTTTATTAGGTTCGATAAGTTATAAATGTTGTAATACAAAGAATTCTCATATTTTGAACAAAGTTGCCTTCTATGGCAAAAATCATTCTGCTTTCGATCCGCAAGGTGCCTAATGTGTATTTTGTCCATGATAACTGCCTTACATAAGGCAATTTTTTTTACAATTATGACCTATTGGCTTTATCAACATGGAGACGAAGTAACTGTTATCTGCTAAGTCACTCGACTTAAATCCTAATCTAAAATGTATAGGGCCTGATATCTCGAATGTAATGTGGTAAAATCAAAATGAGAGTTCACGAGTGCTATGACAGAACATTGCCAACATGTTTGGTAATAAAATAATCCCGTGACGCCCCGGCACGCACTACATTATGTTTTCCATAGTTTTCATATTAATTGATGCGATAAATTCCTTTACTGTGGAAATTAATATAATCAGTGTAAAGGGAAACAAGGTGTTTGTGTACGATCTCAATATTGATATTGTAAGTAAAATTAATTAAATTGTATCTGGAATCAAAGGCAAGTGTGTACTCTTCAAGGCTCACAAATTTATACTCAAGACTTTGTGGCTCATATCATGGTGAGCTGTCAAACTCAGGGAAAAAGCACAAGAATATTGCAGTCATTCCACTAATAGCTAATATGTGCACCAAAGAAGCAATGGGTTTGGATCTAGAAGACACAAAATTGAGGTTAGTGAGCGGACTTTTAATAAGAGCTAGGCCTCACGCTAGAAGGGGCACTGATAGAATAAACTTTCTCACAATAGAACGAATGGCGAGGAGTGACAAAACAGAATACTTTTTGAGATTTTTGCCGACTGCTTTAGTGTACTACACTCAAGAGTTCCTTATCATTGTGAGGCAAAATTCCATAATGAAGGAGGATGGTAGCTATAACACATACACTGCAAATGCTCTTTTCACCCCCTTAAACCTCTTAGGCTGCATGACTCTTGAAAATCCGAGTCTTAAAGACACATGCATCATGTCGGACCTTATCAATCAAACTTACGATCAAGGGAGACAATGGTTTCTCGATAGGTACATAGAGAAAGTTATGTTCGCTACAATAGGAAATTCACGGGATGAAGGATATTTCTCTTGTTTGAGAAAACTATTCATGGTAGTTTTGGCTTACAGGCGAAACAAACCGTGCGCTAATTACGATATAGACAATTTTTGCAAGAAAACCAACGATTGTTTAGTTGACAATCCAATTTCTAAACACTTCCATAACACTCTGCTGGAGGTGCTTGAACTGTACTCTGTGTCTAGGACGGAAGTTTGAGTTTGTTCTTTCCTTTGTTTCTTCTGTAATTTGTGTGCCTAATTGTGCCTAATTGTGCCTTATGAGTCGGCTTATAACTAAGCAATGAAAGCTCTTTGTTTGTGGCTTTAAATACGAAAGTGAATTATGTATACAATAATGTGAATAAAACGATCTACACCTGACTGTAAATTATTAAATTGATGTGTGTATGTAGTGTGTATATCAAAGAACTTGCACAGATTTTAAGGTACAGCCGCGTTTATAAATATATGAGCAAATCTAAGGCTTGAAAAATAAATGAGCATAGAAATGTACATACCTACTCTGTACAATGTATTTGTGCATCAGAACAGAGTTATTACCAATCAAAAATATGTGTGCATATTACCAGTCATATTAATCTGAGCATGTGTCACATTAATATTGTTACGCCGGTGGCATGACTAAAACTACAAATATGATTTTAGACACGTTAGAAGCGTTTTCAGCAGGCTGAAATGCGTTTTCAGGCCGTTTCAGAAGGTCCTCTTTCACATACTACAACATCAAATATTCACCCCAGATACCGTCGTTTTCAGGCGCCTGAAACATGTTTTCAGGCCGTTTCAGGATACCCTCTATCGGATGGCGCAATAATCTGAAAACCCGTTTTCAGGCGTTTTCAGGACCCCTTTTGGGCCTCTCAAGTACAAATCGGTATATAGCTAAATTTCCCATAGGAGTGAAAGAGAAAGCACTATTAGAAAGAGACAGCACGAAGAATGTTCTGGAAAGATGTGAACGAGACAGCTATAGAGAGAACATTCTGGACGGGTGTGAAAGAGAAACCTGTAGAAAGAGACAGCGATACTCTAGAATGTTCGCGCACCTAACTCGGGAACTTTCTAGAGTCGAATCTTCTCGTACTTTGTAGATTTGAGTGGCTGGTATAAATACACGGCATGACCCGGCCGGGAGTAGTTTCAATTGAGACAGCGAAGAGATAACATCAAGAGCGAAAACTGCGATTCTAACGGCGAGTTTAAGAGTGTAAAAGTGAAACAGTGTGACGTGTTAAGTGTGTGATCAGTGTTTTAGTTTGGTGTTTGTTCTTTTAATTAGTAATTAAAGTCTCAGTTTTAATTAGTGGCTTATTCATACATTTTCTATAGAAAACCCACCCCACGAACGTAACATTTGGTGTCAGAAGCGGGATAGAAAATGGGTATAACGCCACGTGACAACGAGACCGAGCCAAAAGGAGTTGTGACCCGGAGCCAAACTGCACGTGAGGAACCTGCAGCGCAGGAGGATATTGCAGTACGTGAAGAGCCTCCAGCATGTGAGGATACTGCATCTAAGCCTGGTCCGTCTGGTTTGCAGGCTGAGAGTACTCAAGACGTAGACCTCAGAACTATTCTGATTCTCCTGAAGGAGCAGTTGCGGAAACAAGAAGAACAGTCGCGGAAACAAGAAGAACAGTCGAAATTGATTCTTCAAGAGTTGCACAAGGCTGCTACTGAATGGAAGCAAGAAATGTACGAAGTCCAAGGGAAGCTCAGTGACATGGAGAACAAGATTCATGTTTTAGAGGAAGCGGTTGAGCGTCGCCTCCAGAAGCTTGAATTAAAAGTAGCTAGTGGCATCAGTACCTGCGCACCCGAGATATCTGTGCCGGGAGGTGGATCAGGTGGAAAATTTAAGGCACCTCCTTTTGATGGAACATCTTCGTGGGCGGCGTACAAGATACAGTTTGAGTCCGTGTCTAAAGCAAACGGTTGGAGTAAGGAGCAAGCGATGACGGCTCTGACGCTGGCACTTCGTGACGAGGCTCTTACAATTCTAGAAGCTCTTGGAAAAGAGCAAACTTATGACCGGCTTCTAGAAGCATTAGAAGCCCGTTACGGAGACAGTCATCTAGAACATGTCTATCGAGCTCAGCTGAAAGACAGAACGCAGGAACGTAATGAAACATTGCAACAATGGGCCCTGGAAATTGAAAAGCTGGTCAGAAAGGCATACCAACGTTCAGCTGACTCTTTGATAAAAACCATGCTGGTGCAGGCATTTGTTGATGGGATCCGAGATTTGGAAGTAAGGGCGGCAGTACGACTAGGGCACTACGAAAGCCTTAAGGATGCCGTAGCTCATGCCCTAGAAGTTGAAGCTGTACGCCAAGATTCATCAGGATCGTATAAGCTACGTGAGATTTCTGCCAGGGAGCCGATTGCACCTCATCGGGAGTTTGGGCCACGATGTTACCATTGTGGAGAACGTGGCCATATACGAACTAGTTGCCCGAAAAGAAGCATTGCACCTCATCGGAAGTTTGGGCCACGATGTTACCATTGTGGAGAACTTGGCCATATACAAACTAGTTGCCCGAAAAGAAGCAGCAGGAGAGAACGAGATGAATCCCCTGTGACCAGGAATAAGGGCTCTGTACGACCAGAGCCGCAGCAGGGAAACGAGTAAGAGCCAGGACTAAGGGACGAGTGCTGGCTGGAGGTCGAAATGTCCCAGTAGTTATCTCACAAGCCAACGACGGGAATAGTCTGGTCGTCAAGGGAGAAATTGGTGGAATACCTTGTAACCTTACTATCGACACCGGAGCTTCTCGGACGGTGATTAATCATTGGCTTCTGAAACACCTGACTCGAGGTCATGTAGTCCAGCCGACGCATCTACAGCTGCTTACAGCCACTGGCCAGTATATTCCCATCAAGGGAGAGACAGGAGTGGATTTAAGAATTGGCAAGCACATTTATCGGCACAAAGTGATTGTTGCCGACATAATTGATGACTGTATTATTGGACTAGATTTTATGAGGTGCCATGGTTATAAAATTGACATGGAAGTTGGAGTCCTGAAAACTAGATTTGATGAGGTTCCAATGGAAGGAAGAATTAGTGGGAATGTTTACTGCTCTAGAAGAACTGTTCTCCTACCAAAGGCACAGGTTCGAGTCCCAGTGCGTTTACCAGGAACAGCAAGTCAGGGAGGGCGTCGATGTGTAGTTGTGGAAAAAGTATCCAACGGTAAACCATGGATGGCAGCTCGTACAGTGGTTACGAAGATCAATGACGTTACGTATCGGATACGGAGGAATTTACGAAGCCCATGCAAGATTGTTCACGTTGACCGGCTCGCCAAATACCACGGAAATAATGATGCTCGGGACGAGCATGTCTTAGAAGGGGGTAGTGTTACGCCGGTGGCATGACTAAAACTACAAATATGATTTTAGACACGTTAGAAGCGTTTTCAGCAGGCTGAAATGCGTTTTCAGGCCGTTTCAGAAGGTCCTCTTTCACATACTACAACATCAAATATTCACCCCAGATACCGTCGTTTTCAGGCGCCTGAAACATGTTTTCAGGCCGTTTCAGGATACCCTCTATCGGATGGCGCAATAATCTGAAAACCCGTTTTCAGGCGTTTTCAGGACCCCTTTTGGGCCTCTCAAGTACAAATCGGTATATAGCTAAATTTCCCATAGGAGTGAAAGAGAAAGCACTATTAGAAAGAGACAGCACGAAAGAATGTTCTGGAAAGATGTGAACGAGACAGCTATAGAGAGAACATTCTGGACGGGTGTGAAAGAGAAACCTGTAGAAAGAGACAGCGATACTCTAGAATGTTCGCGCACCTAACTCGGGAACTTTCTAGAGTCGAATCTTCTCGTACTTTGTAGATTTGAGTGGCTGGTATAAATACACGGCATGACCCGGCCGGGAGTAGTTTCAATTGAGACAGCGAAGAGATAACATCAAGAGCGAAAACTGCGATTCTAACGGCGAGTTTAAGAGTGTAAAAGTGAAACAGTGTGACGTGTTAAGTGTGTGATCAGTGTTTTAGTTTGGTGTTTGTTCTTTAAATTAGTAATTAAAGTCTCAGTTTTAATTAGTGGCTTATTCATACATTTTCTATAGAAAACCCACCCCACGAACGTAACAATATATTATTATCGGGCATTTTTTACTTAAAAACCGTGAAATAAATAAATAAATATCTTGGGACATCTTACACAAATCGACTAAATCCCAGGGTACGATCAATTAAGGCTTGTGATGAGTGTACCAAGCGACGATATGTATAATAGATAGATACAAATAAGATACTTAAATCCGTAGACAACCACGACCAAGGAATAAATATTTGAGATAAATAAATACACAAATTATGCCCTCACCGGGATGCGAACCCGGAACCTTCAGCTTCGTCGGCAGGGCCAATACCAACTAGGCTACGGAGGCTGACTCCATGAAATATAATTTTAGTATGACTTCATTGTCTAGTTTTCAGCTAAATTATAGGTAGTAGGGCGGTTTAATCCTGCAATCTTGGCTACGAGGTTGTGTCTAGGGTGTCTGTGCAATTCACGGTGTTAGCAACATGAAAACAGCCGGAAATGATATACTTGAGTGAGTCACTGGGACGAGTCGGCTGTCCCAAATCAAAACCTAGCAAGGGACATTTTTTGTCAAAATAAGTTTTTTTAATGTATCTGCCCCAAATGTTGAGCTGCGTCTAATGCAAAAACACCTGTATTTCTATCTCAATTAGAACCAAAGTTACGAGACCCATCAAACCTAGCAAGGGCATTTCTTACATGCCACCAACATATTCAAAACCCTAGTAAGTAACATTTTCAAGTCCAAAAACCTGGTAACTGCATGCTATACTAGGTTTTTGATTTTGTAAATGGAGCACACTAGATTTTTGAATATGGAAATTGTCCCTTACTAGGTTTTTGATTTTAATAATTGCCGAAGGGTCGTACAAGGAATTCAAATATAACAATAAATAAAACCTATCAAGTCAGCAATGAGTGAAGTTTGCGTTCTAATGGTCACTGCTCTCGCGCTCCCTGTCTGCGGTTTTTGTCACCGCCCCGCGGGTGTCGTAAGAGTCGACTGAGGAATTGAATTCATATTGACCATTTATTTATCGACGATCGATGACGGGCAGCAGCGTCAACAAAGTGGCCAAAATGTTAATAATTTTAACTAAAAGTGTATGTGAACTCAAGGGTTAAGGTTTCAAGTTGGTGACGAGACCAAGATTGTGTTCTAAAAGTGCGCGATTATAGAATTAGGTATGCAATTATTTAGGCTTTGTTTACAATTATTTTAGTACCTATTGACGATTGGTATAGGGCGTTTTGGTTGTTAACCGACGAAGAACCGACCAAAAAATTGTACTTTTTGATAATAAAAAAAATTGTATCTTCGATAATTCATAACGTCAGTAACATTTGATTTTTTACGTGCATTATTTGTCGGTATTGTCCTATGGAAGAACCCTGGACCAAAAGTATCAGAAGCTTCAAATTACGACGAAGGTCATCTTTAAAACAAATCAAATAATATCAATACTTGTTGCTATTGTATTGTGTTTGTAATTTCTTTCCACAACTCGACATCAAACGTGCCTATTTTGCGTGGTCCCGACACTGGTCCAGTACTTTTTGGGGACTTCACATACACTCTGGAATTTCTTCGCAGGTGTCTGCAGGTTTCCTCAAGATGTTTTTCTTCACCGTAAAGACTTATGAATATCAAATGATATTTCGTACAACAGGTTTTGAAAAACTTATTGCTGATTGAATGTTTATTGCCGTTTTTTTATTTTCGCTGGTAAGCCGATAGTCGCGTGTGTAGTACTGTTTATACACGTGATATTCGAATGTTATGCACAATTATTGCACATGCATATACTCGTAGCAGAAGATGATACCAAAATTTTCTCCTATCAGGATCGAAAAAGCTCGCAATTCTAAGTGGAAATCAAATTAAAAGTTACAAAAACAAAAAACAAGTGCGAAACAACTTTAAAAAAAATGCCTCGTTATGGTAATGACCCTACTGGGGGAAGCCTATGTCCAGCAGTGGACATTTATCGGCTTAGAATGATGTTTTTGGGAAGTTTCAATGTGTAGTAAATTGTTAGCAAGTACTTTGCAGCGAAACTCTGCGGGAAAGGACTGGTAGTCAGTAATTTCAAAATCATTTAAATCCCCTAGATTGCAATTAAATAGGGTGCTTTGCGGTCATTTCATAAGTTGTCTTATTTGAAATTACCATAAAACACACCGTTATTTTTATCATAATAAAGATTCATTCCGAAATTACCCGAGCAGAATTTCTGTAGTTTAAAATTACCCCAATTGCACTATACTACAATTTTACCTTACCTTATTAAAATGGTAATCCTAATCCGGATTTCAAAGTAAGCATTTGCTTGATTTTATATTTGACATTTAAGAGTTTACTGCTTACAAGTAGTAAAATTTAACATTTTTGTACCACTTGCTAGGTTTCAGTTTTGTAATTGACATAACATTTCTATTATTTTTTTGTAATCAGTTGTTAGTAAGGCACATAAAAGTTCTAAAAAGATACATATATTAAGTTTAAATAATTGGTCTTATAAAGCAAGTTATACTTCTTTATATAAAACAAAGTCTTGTAAGATAAAGGTCTCTGCTACTATTTTTTTTTAACAAAATGTTTATTTGCCTCTCCTGTAAAATTTCGCTAAATACACTTACTAGGCTTTGATCTGGGACAGCCGCGACGGCATGCCCGACAAATATCGTTCTTCAGATTCTTCTTCTCAGTCGGTACACTCGTGTCAGAGTGGTCGTAGTCATCATTGTGGATCACGCTGAGCGATGATCTTGGTAATTCGGCGCCATTCGTCACAGACTGCAGCTTTCCGGGTACACTCGTTAACTGAGCACTTAGCTGCAGCCTTGATCAGTGGCCTGTTTCACCATAATTACAAGTGTGACAATTGCAAAATATCACTGTTACTGACGTCACAGGCCTCCGTAAGCTACGGCTATAGCTTACTATCGGACAGTCCATGTGCTTGTTTGCCACCAACATAAAATTATTACAAATAACGTTATTAAATCGTTAATAAACTACTTTTCATTTTCCAAAACCCGTGACAATTTTCGCAAGGTTTAGTACAATTCTCATTCAATTTTGACATGAGGTTCGGCATACTTATGTCGGAATTTCGCTACAATTGTCGTGTTTGTGGCAAACAAACGCACGGCCCGTCCGATTGTAAACGGTTACTGCAGCCTATAGGTGCTCTAGTTTGGAGAAACAGTAAATTTACAATTGTAGCACTTGTCAATGTGGTGAAATTGGGGCCAGGGGCCCATTTCTCGAAAGCTTGTAACTTGTAATACAAGCGGAAGTCCTTATCAAATTAATAGTGTCAAAAAGAGACTTCCACTTGTATTACAAGTTACAAGCTTTTGAGAAATGGGCCTCTGGTCTGTCCATATCATCAGTGATTGACAGATTAGATTATCAACTCTTGATTAGACTATTACTTAATTACGCCAGTTGTTTTGCGTTTAAATGTAGACGTGTATTTTATTGCCCTCTAGAGTTATATAAATTAATAAACCATACCTTATAAAGACGAAAACGCCCAAAATAAATGTTTTTATATAAATATAACTTTTTACGTAAATACCATTATTACCCACTAGGTAACTTGATGTTACTCCTTTACATACTTGTCATACGTATACATTACTTAATACTATGTAATGTATACGTACGTAAAACCCATTCCTTGTTACGTGAATGCGGAGAATGGAAATACCTAAATTACCTAATGCATTGTTCTTTCAAATATACAATTCAAATGCAATATTATTCAAGTTGTTCACGTCATAGCAGAACAACAAACGGTTGCATGCAATATTTTATTTTTCATCACACTTGCTGTCTAAGCGCGCCATTGCTTGCGCGCGTAGCGGGAGTAATAGAAAAGTGAAATTCCCTAGGGAGTAATAGAAAGCTCAGTACGTCATTTAATAATATTATGTCTTAAAACTTTTTTTTTTTCGGCAAGTGTGATGAAAAACATTGTATGCATCACGGTCGGTAAGCGGAATACTAACTCGAGTCATAAAAGCCCTCCGCCTAACGGCGTCGGGCTTCTAACACTCTCGTTAGTAATTCCGTACTTACCTCCCTTGATGCACAATGTACTATTACTCAAGCATAAAGACCGTATAAATAAATTATAACTCAAAACATGTGCACTCTTGATATTTATGTCAGTTAAATGATGCCTGGACATTTATTCAACAAGGTAAAATAGAGAATCATAATGGGTGGATATTTTCATGTAATATTTGTAACTTGTATAATGTTAATGTAATTAATTTAAATTTTTCGTCTATTTTCAGAATAATTTTTACTTCTGATTGCTCCAAATCCCAAGCAAGTTTAGTCACACAATCAATTCCCACGAAAAATGATAAATATTTAAAATTGACTAAACAAAATACGTTACTAGTCTAAATCCACCAATCGTTATTAAATGTATCTATAAACAAAAACAGCTACTACACTATATGTATCTGTTAATAATATTTATTTTTGTTACCGCGATAGTAAACTACTCATGAAATTATTTTAACGAATTATGTCGCGTATACCTATTAATAATAAAAAATCCAGTATTAAAAAACCCAATACCCCCATTGTCAGTCACCTGTAGTCCACAAACCCTGTGAAGTGTTCGAAACGTCGAAATGTAGATACATTTAAAAATACACGCGATAGGTAAAATAATTTTCTTTTTCATGTACATGATAAGTTAAAAGTGCCATTTAACATAAATTTCAATAAATACCAGTAGCTCAATAACCTTGTCAAAGAGTGATTATTCAGGCATGACTCATTATAAAATTGGAATATTAATTAACATGTCTCCGGCACTCTAATTGAATCTCTTTATGTTGGAAAAGACGACGGAATAATAATGGTAAGCAATCTCCTTATAATCGATAGCTGTACAGCGCGTAGAATTGAACATTTGACGACCTACGACCTCTGCTCTGAAGTCGTGTTACTAGAATCTATAGTAAACTATTTAACTAACTAAACTAGGACCTCCAACTTTATAGACAGGACCTATAAAGTGGGAGATCCTAATTTTGAATCCTGGTAAGGGCATTTTACTACGTGCTTTCCAAAGTTATATATATTGTCGGAGATATCTGTTTCAGAATTTTAAAAAATACGTCCCTCATTCAAAACCACTCATAGAATACTTCAAAATAAAACTATTTCGAACAAAATCGGCCCAGCCGTGTTTGAACAACTACGGAACCTACACTTAGCATGCCCCGACATGTTCTTCATTTTGTTTCAGTGCCATAAACAGTAAACATAAATAAAATGTCCAGGCTTAACTACCGCGAAAATCGATCCTAAATTTCGAGGATTTTTCTCTGTCACTCAAACGAAGGCGTCATTAGAGTGAGAGAGACAAATTCTCGAAATTTACGAATTTCATTTTTCGCGATAGGGCCGCTGGAACTTTAACACAAAGCGACCTAGTCCAGCGGTAAGTTCGATTAAGGCTTGCGATGTCATTCGAACCTCCAGCCTTGTAGACAGGGTCACTCCCAACAAACTAGGCTACGGACGCTGACAAACTCCATCTAACTTACTTAAAACAATAAACTTCTCAAACAAAATATCCAGGAATAAGACCGAGCTTAAACAGGCTTAGTAGGGCATGCTTAAGCGAATTGAAATCCCGGAATATCACTTCCACCGGGCATTCCCATTTCATTCGTAACCTTTGACCTTTTAATAGTGAGGACAATAAAATTGTTTGTTGAAATTTTGGGAATTCTGATAGTTAACCATTCTCATTTTTTTATTTCGCTATTAATGACATCAACAGCAATTACAAATTACTTAATCTATGAACATAAACAGTAAACAAAGCCGATTAAAGATATCCACTACTTGACAGTTAAAGTACCTATAATTGCGTACATGGCAACCACAGGTCAAGTGGGTACTTCATTACAAAAACAATCTTATAACTAGCACGGAGATGCATCACTATCACTTTCACTACATAGTATAAAATAAAGTCACTTTTTCTGTCCCTATGTCCCTTTGTACGCTTAAATCTTTAAAACTACGCAAAGGATTTTGATGATTTTTTTTTAATTGGTAGAGTAATTCCAGAGAAAGGTTTTTATGTAGGTATAGTACCCGTGCGAAGCCGGGGCGGGTCGTTAGTTTAAAACTAAAAGAAAGAAACTTAATCTAATTTTTGAAGCCGACATAGCAGAAACTACGAGTGAATGTCGTTAGTACTGAACAATAGTATAGTATGTATTGGTTCAATAGTTGTTAGTGAAAAAAAAAGTTAGTAGGTATATTAGTATGTGATATGGAGTTATTATGCTTTATGTAGGTACTTTATTAAAGACCGGAAATTGTAATAAGAAATTATACAATTTTAACACGTTCAAGGGTGTAGCTGCTGTAGCATTCGGGTTAAGGCCCCCTTTATATGACACAAATGCTATAGCAGTCTTTAATCGTCCCCCTTTCTTAACCAGAAATGTTAGAGAATTCGCTCCGCTATAGAAAATACCCATAGTCCTCGGCTTACTGTCACGTTGTACCAAACCTGGATAAGATTACTGTCACATCACATGATTTTTTCTTAGGCCACGGTCGTACTGCACACGCCGCACGCAGCCGACAACGTCCCGTCGCACGCAGCGGGTGAATGGTGTGTTCGAGAATGCTCGGGAGTGGTCGTTTTCGCCCGCTGCGTGCGGCGTCCCACTGCCATACATCATTCAGACGCTGCGTCCGACGGGACGTTGTCGGTTGCGTGCGGCGTGTGCAGTACGACCGTGGCCTTAGTTTTTGAGTAAGCGACAACCTCACCTCCTTGCCCTCTTTTTACGCGCACAAATGCTATAGCAGTCGCGGTAGTATGGGGATTTGTTCAGATGTGCGGCATGTGCGCCGGGAGAATGCAAATACATAAGATGATGTTTAAATCTTTGTAAATACTGTTTTTATCTATTATTTCTATATATTTTGAATACGTTGCTGTAAAGAATTTTAGTAGGTATTTATTTTTTACTGTGAAATGAATTGGAGATGGATTTAAATATGCGAAAGGTAAATTAAAATATTTCCATCAATATGTTCGCCGTTGTGTTTCGCTTACGTTTTCAAGAACATAATATGGTCGATAATTGGCTCTAGACGTTTAATACTGTTTGTTTACAGTATAACGGGGGCATAAATACATTGTTAGTCAAATATATCTGCAATATTTGTAATAACTAGACGATGAAAAATAGGACCCGAAAAATTTGTCAGGTTGTTCGAAGAGGCAACTGATAAATCTTCGGAAGAGGTTTTAAGTGTCGAGGAGTCGGAACTATCAGCTAACGAACGAGAACTGGTGTGGCAGGACAATGATATAGAATTTTACTGGCATATGTAATCCACTCCTGACTAAGTTATTCTATAGCAGTCGAATGCTATAGCAGTATGCGTCCTTAACTACCATATTTCTCATGTGTCATAATGACACGCATGCTATAGCATGTACAAAATTTCCATACAAATTTATGTGTCATTTTTGGTCGGAAGCAAAACTCCTTACCGTCCGTGAACGTGTTAATCAAAGAAACAATATTAACTATTGGTATAATTTTGAGCTTTTAAAGTGTTTATTGCAGCTGTAATGAGTTTTTAATTAAGCCTTGGGCAATTTTCATTAGGTCCCTAGTTAATGCTTATTCCGTCGTATTTTGAGCATTCGTTTTATTTTAATTCTTTCCTTAGAATATAGAAACCCGAAACCGATATCCGGAAAAAACAAATTGAATTTAAAAGTATTGCGAGATAGTTGAGCCATAATCAACTTTGAAATAAAATTTCATAAATATTAATTCGAAAACGATTGTTTTTTAAAGTAATCATTACTGCCATAGGGGTCAAAAATTATTTTCGTTGTCTTGTTTGAAATGAAATGAAATGAAAAAATGAAAATGAAATGAAATGAAATGAAATGAAATGAAATAAACTTTATTTTACGACAAGCACAATGAAACATATACACATCTTACAAATAATCACACGACAAACAGCTTGCCATAAAAAGGGTCACAACTCAGCATGTAGCTGGCTAAGCCAGCGCTGTTTCTTCCGTTGTGACCCCCCCCAGGTATGTACACTAGCCGACGAGGCGACCACGCTGGCAAACAAGTAAAACATAAATACAAAAATGACTTAAAACTAACACAAAGCGTGCCTGTATATATAAAATAATAATAAAAATAAAAATGCGCACAAATGGCCTTGCATCACACTATATAGGACACGTCACGTTGCACACAGTGTGATACCGGCTTAAACACTACATACAACATTGACAATATTCTTTATCTATGACAAAACAAAACTAGGCCTAGCCTACTACCGCGATAATCGAAAATACTCAAACCTCGAAGATTCCTCTCTGTCACTCAAACGAAGGCGTTTTTAGAGTGAGAGAGATAAATCCCCGAAATCTTCGAAACTCGTTCCCCGCGGTAGGGCCGCCGTCACGTCACTGCCACGTCAAGCCACATGGCATGGCAGCACCGTAGCGCAGCGTCCGCAGCCATCTTACATTTTCTCTTAATTTACTTGTGCCACGTATTCATATTCTTGGTCGTACAAATTACGCAGAAAAACTTGAAAATAACAAAGATTTAGTGACTAGCACAGGATAATAGCACATGTTATATAATAGGATAATAGATAATAGCACAGTGATGGTTGGCTCATGGGACATAACCTTCAGGTATGCAACAAAGAAAGGCTTCCTATATTAAATAAAACTAGTATCATGTCTTAAATTTTCCTGTTTTCGCTGATGCTCAATTAGCTGTTTTTTTAACTTATCCTTAAAACTGTGTACACTTTTCAGGTTCCTCATGGGCGGAGGCAAATTATTCCAGCATTTAGTTGCCAAATACCGGAAGCTTCCCCGAAAAGCAGCTGAACCGTGCTGACATGTTATCAACTGCAAACCACATTGTCTAGCTCCTCGAGGCGTCCGGAAAGAAAGCTTCTCAAAGAGATACGCGGGGGACTGACGGTGTACTACCTCAAAAAGAAGACTGGCGAGATGAAGCTTTCGTCGGTGTAACATTTTAAGCATGTTATGTTTGTTTAAAAATGGGGTTACATGTGCCCTTAACGGAATATTGAAGCAGAAGCGAGCACAGGCGTTCTGAACTCGTTGTACCAGTCTTTTTGTTTTAGTGAGTAATCGTGGACCATAGACTATATCCATATAATTTAGCTTTGACAGAACAAGTGAATCTGCTAGTTGTATGCGTAGAGTTTCACACAAGAAAGGTCTTATCTTGTACAAAACCTTTAACCTGTAGAAGCAATTCCGAACCAAATTTGAAATATGTTTCTCATATCGAAGTTCTGAATCCATTAATAGGCCTAAATTACGCGCCTCACTGACACGCTCGATGGTATTGCCCATTAATTTTACCTCCATTTTAGGGTTAAATCTATCCAGCTGATATTTACTACCAAAAGCCATGTACTTTGTTTTGGCAGGGTTCAATAATAAGCCATTCTTGGCAGCCCAGTCCGATATACTACACAGATCCTCATTTAGCTTGCCTATTGCGTTTTTCAATTTCGAAACGCCTAAAAAGAAAATATACACCTGCACATCGTCGGGCATATATGTGGTATTTACAATGTCCTTATACAAGTCGTTATGTCGGCAGAGTACAAAACTAAACAAGATTGGGCCCAAGGATCGAGCCTTGAGGCACCCCTCGTGACAGCTCCATGCTCTGCGAGATAAGTGATGACCCCTCAGTCGAGCTCAAACTCAATTTTACACGCTGACTACGATTAGCAAGGTAACTATCAAACCACTTAACTGAACTATAATCAAAACCCGTAGTATCTCAATTTTCGAAAATTAGTAAGCCTGTATCTATACAGTCGAATGCCCGGGAGAAGTCTAATAGCACCAAAATAGTACACATCCCTTGATCCTGAGCGCACAGTATGTGATCAGTGACATCAAGCAGAGCCGTCATGGTACTTCTGCCTCTCCTAAAGCCCGACTGTACGTCCGGCAAAATATTGTTTTGCTCTACATATTCTGTCAGTTGCAAGCACACAACTTTCTCCAACACTTTAGACAGACAGGGCAACAGACTAACCGGTCTAAGATCTTTGAGCTCGATAGGGTTTGTAATCTTAGGGAGAGGTCGTACAAGTGCTTGCTTCCAGTTGTCAGGAAAAGAGGATGTCATAAGAGAAGTATTTATCAATTTAGTTAATATGTCCAAACTATTGGGTAATGTCATCATAACCATATTAAGATTAATGCCATCACAGCCCATTGCATTTGTTCTTAAGCCTTTAATTATTTTAAGAATTATGTCAGAGTTAATTTGTTTAAACTTAAATACTGAGTTGCTAAATCTATGAAATTCAAAATAAGTCAACTGTGAAATAGATGTTTGTGCAGTACAAGGCAAGTTTAGGAAATGTCTATTTATTGCATCAGGGTCATCAAAATAGGATGGTAATTCAGGGTCATTTTTAGGGATTACTGTAGACTTAAGATTCTTCCATAAAAACTTAGGTTTATTTATTTTATTATTAATATTATGCTTAAAATATGCTACTTTCTCATTATATAGGGCTTTGTTTACGGTAGATTTTAACTCTTTATAGTACATTAGTTTAGCACTTGTCCGGTTTTTATGATAATCAGCTGCTGCTCCATCCCGCAGTTTCATCATTAACTGGATAGTGTCTGTGACCCACGGCGGGCAGGGAGCCTTAATTACAAGAGACTTGGCAGGCGCATGTAAGTTGAACAATATATTTATGCCATTACTGAAAGCATTGGCCATTTCATTTACGGTTGTAATAGGCAGCAAACTCCAACACATTTCCTGTAAATCCTTTTCAAAATACGTAAGATTTATGTTTTTTATGGGCCTGTATGTAATGGTATATGGCTTGGGCTTATCACGTCTAATGTAAAACTCACAGGATACAAGACAATGACCATGTATGGATCCGAGATGTTCAGTACTAACATTTCTGGCTTGTAGATCTGTGCATACCACATCAAGCAAAGTCTGGCTTGTATCAGTGAAGTGCGTAGGCTCTGTTATTAATTGGTTCAGATTAAAACTAGACAAAAAGCTCTGAAATATTTGAAATTTAATGTCAGTATGTGCAAATATATTAATATTAAAATCACCTAATAATACAATGTTATCATAATTATGGAAAAAACTAATAGTGTCGGAAATTGCATCAAAAAATAGGTCTGAGTTCATCCATGGTGGTCGATATGCTGTCCCCACCACCAGCTTCCTTCCGTTAAGGGTCATTGAAACCCACATTTGTTCCACTGAGCTCCGCTGAGGGTCAACTGGGTGGGACAAGGTGCGAGCGCTGACCCCTTGCTTGATGTAGAAGCCCACGCCGCCGCCGCGGGAGCGTATCCCTGGCGGTCGCGGCTTGTGCCTCAGTTTGTAGTCTGGTATTACTGGCGCTCGCCCTTCTTCGCCCTCTTTCAGCCAAGTCTCATTTATTGCTAAAATGTCAAAATCTTGCCTTATACATGCTGAAATAATACTGTCATGATTTGTGCCCAAAGAACCCGCATTGAATAAACCGATTTTTAGGCGTTTATTTGTCATTTTTTTATGCGTTTTATAGATTCACAATGCGCAGCGAAAGGATAAGCTGATTGTGTGTCAAAAACCAATTGTGTAAAATTGCATAAACAGCGAAAACAGAAAAATTCTTGACTATGATTATAACGGCAAATAAAATGCACAACATGTACCGTAAACTGAAAGCTAACACACACAGTTATTAAAAATACTATAAATGTAGAAACGAGTTTTACTGCCACCAAGACCGACAAACCTAATTCACCCCAAAAACCCTCCCTATGTCGCCCTCAGATCTCAACCGGTGCGCCGCTTCCCCGCTCTGCCGTCGCACGTAGACGCGCCCATCCCTGGTCCACGAGTAGCGCCACTCCAGTCGCTTGCACTCTTGACGAGCGCTATACAGCAAGGACCGGTTCAACCGCGTCAGCCGCTCGTTGACGTAGAACCGCCGAGCTTCTCCGGGCAGGCCGAAACCGGAAGTGTCCACCTGTCGGCGCGCCCGCGCAGCACGCAGCAACTCGGCGCGGACCCCGCGGCGCGCAAGCCGCACCACCAGCGGCCGCGGCCGCGCGCGCGCAGCCTCCGGCGCCGCGTCCGAGCCGGCGCCCGCCTCGCCCGGGACCGGCCTCCTCGGCCCGACTCTCTCGGCGAAGACGACATCGCGCTCGTCCAAGCTGACCCCCAGCTTCTGCGCGATCAGGCCCGTCAGATGGGAAGAGTTCTCGTTAGGCCGCTCGGGGACTCCCGTTATCTCCAGGTCGCTCAGGAGCGAGTCCTGGTCGCGGTCGGCCAGCTCCAGCTTCAGCGCCGCCACCGTGCCCGCCAGATCGTCGGAGTCGACCCCGCCCGTCCGCTGCTGTGACCACTCCTCCAGCGCCTTCACCCTCTCCTCCATTGCATCGAAACGCGCCCTATAGCCCGTTATGATCTCACGGAGCTCCGCCACCTCGCTCCTGAGACCTGCGATATCGTCCCTGACGGCCCTAAACTCGCCGCGAAACAGGCGCAGCTCCTCCGCGACGTCGCCGTGTTGCCGCTCCACAGGTGATGGCGCCTGGCCGCCAGCACTGCCATGCCCAGAGTCGCTAGTCTTAATTGGTGTGTTGTCCCCGTTGTCTCGTACCGCCTTCGACTTGCAGGATGGGCAAGCCCATGCGATCGCGACCCGGGCGGTGAGGGGCATATTTACACACCCTTTGTGATAAGACGACCCGCACTCGGTACACCTAGCGACACCTGTCGACGCAAGGGGTCTACCACAATTAGCTGCGCAGACAACCATATCTGCGATCAAAATAACAGTGGTCGGTAGCTTGCTTAGACGTTCGTCACGCTACTACTAGATGGCGCCACTCGCAACAAGGAGATAAGAGTTTATTAAATTTCTCTAATAATGTGTCAATTCGCGTGCGTAATCAATAAACCAACTTAGCGCTCCTGCGCAACTCACACAGCAAACAAGTCCCGCGCAGCCCACTCAAATTAAGTTTTCACTTATTTAAATGTACATGTAGGTGGGTAGGTATGTATCACAACTAGATCTTATTTAAGTATTACGTTCGAAAAACTAAATTATGCTTGATAATTTCACTGTAATAACACTACACTGTAATAGTTATATAATAAGGCACCGGATTATATCAAATAAATTAAGATCAACGTAAACTTTTATTATTTACAAACACTTAAACCCGCAGCGCAACCGCACTCGTCAGCAGTAGGTAGGTACCCCTGTTTCATAGCACTCTGTCACGCTTTTAGGTGCTGTTTCGACTCAGTACATAGACAAAATCCGGTGCACTTGTATTTCTTTCTCAATTAAAATCTAGCTTGAAAAAGAAATACATACATCAGAAATTGAAAACAAAACATCATCTCATACAAAAATCATCACTGCGTCACGTTTTTTTCGGACACGAAATAAGACAACGAAAAGAATTTTGACCCCAAGTTACGTCTTACAACTACCAATTTTAATCTATAAAAATCATTGACTTTATCGAAACGATGTAGGAAACCACGTGCCAGATTTTCCCATACATCGAACGTCGCGATAGCTTGGCCCCCTGCCAGCCAGCGACTGTGCTTTACTATGGCAGTTATATATTATTCACTAATGCACCATTGACGCATCGAATTCCAACCACTGAATGAACATGAAAGAACGTTCGTGTGCAACTGCCGAGATGATAGGTATTTCGATGAAACCGTTTCGATAAAAACATGGTTGCAGAAAATCACGATCTTATAACGGTGTTGTAAACTAACCTCTTTTAGATTATAAAAGGGGTTAGTTTTCAAAAAAGTGTGTCGTATTTTTAGTCGACTCTAGCATTATAAATAATATAATTTGTCAAATATTTATACGGCTGACAATTGAAATTTAATGGTGTACATTTTATACATTGACAGTGGAATAGGTGGAATTTCATACAATATTATCCACTGGTTTTTATTTTATTTAAAGAGGTTACATATGATATATCTGGGGGCACGGCAGTGCCCCCGCCAAGTCGAGCAAAAAAAAGGCACGGCCGTATACCATCCTTTTCTCGAAGCCGTTCAGGCCATTTTCAACCGTCTGTAATTTCGCGCTAGTTACAGCTAGAAGTCTGAATTTTCTGCGACGTGTAGGCCATAACATGAGCAACATAATAATCTTGTTTGATTTCAATTGTAACTTGGAGTTTAAAAATTACCGCATGTCAAAGTTCCTTAGTTTTGTCACTCACTGACTCACCGATCATCAATAATCTAAGGTATTTCTAGATGGCCTAGGAGCTCAAAATTTGAAACATAAGTAGTTTATAGCCTACCTATTACAAAAAAAATCTGAAAATTGGAAATTTCTGCCAGATTTTCAAGTTATGCAAACCACTCAAATAAGTTTGTAATCCCATACAAATACATGCGAATACAAAATTAATTATGCGGTTGTTGCAAATAAGTTTATATGGCGGAATGAAGCGGGTTGGAACAAAGAGTTCTTTGGATTGTGGGTTTTATAGCCAAATATTTTTATTGGTCTCATACCTACAAGTTTTAAATTCTGTTATTTTTTTAGTTTTCATGCTAATCCCAATTTTCATAAATCCCAAATTGAGGGATAATCTCTGAAGGCTCTCCAGCAGCACGGAATCTGGTAGCGGCCCTCCTGACCCAAAATCTATTTCCATTCCACCCTGTCACCATCATCATCATATCAGCCATAAGACGTCCACTGCGCAAATCATCATTATAAACGTAGTTACCGTAACATTATTTAATATTATAATAAGCTGTATTTTAAAATAACATCTTATTCGGATTTCCACTGTAAAATTTACATTAACGCTTTTATGCGGAAGTCAACAATTAATAATTAAGTACCTACCTATACCTAACATCACAAAATTCACTTATGTATTATCAAATATGACTACGGACAACCTAGCCAAACGAATTGGAAATGTATTTGTAGTAACCACAACAAAGTTCAAATTACTTTAAATCAAACGCGGGGTCGGGAGTACGCAGTGCTTGTTAAACAAAAAGTAACTTTTAAATGATGCCAGTACAAAATTAATCAGATACCTGTATAAACAAGAATATCATAAACTAAAAAATGAATAATTGTGGTTTGTAATAAATGCTGGTATGTAATACTGGGCGTTTTAATACAAATATAGTCGTATTTTTAAATGGCGCGGGTGAGACGCGGGTAGTGCCGCGCAGACGCGCACCGCCAACGCCACCGTGTGACAGTCACAGTCAGTTGCCCGTGCGCCGTAGGTAATGGATGGCTATTTGGGTGTTTCAGAATTAATTTGCGATTCTCGTGTGCGTACTGAAGCGATTATTTGTCTTTTTCAACGTCTGTAAGGATTACGAATTTGTTTAGGGATTTGATTTGCTAGAGATTTGGATATTGTTGTGTAGGTAATTTCAACGTAGGTCCACCACCACTGCGAAATGCTGACGGTAATCTGGTCCATAGTGCAAAAGAGAAACCCGATCTTCTAGGCGCTCTTTTTGCCTCAAACTCGACTGTGAGCGATGACGGCAGCATTATACCGCCTACCATCCCGCGGTGCGCACACTCCATGCCAGAAATTCGCATCTCACAGAAAGATGTTCGGCGGGAGTTGCTGTCGTTAAACGTTCACAAGTCGAGCGGGCCAGATGGCATACCTGCAGTGGTGCTTAAACGTTGTGCTCCTGGGTTGTGTCCTGTGTTAACGCGTCTCTTCGCTCTTTCCAGTATCAAACGGGAAGTTCCATCTTCGTGGAAGACGGCCCTTGTGTACCCTGTTCCAAAAAAGGGTGACAGATCGGATCCATCAAATTATAGGCCTATCGCTATCACCTCCCTTCTCTCTAAGGTCATGGAGCGTATAGTTAACGCTAAGCTCCTTGGTTACCTAGAAGAACACGATCTTATAAGCGACCGCCGGTATGGCTTTCGCCACGGTCGCTCTACCGGTGATGTTCTAGTGTACCTCACTCACCGCTGGGCCTCAGCCATGGAGAGTCAAGGCGAGGCTTTGACAGTCAGCCTAGATATAGCGAAGGCGTTCGGTCGGGGCCTTTTGTCGAAGTTGCCATCTTATGGACTGCCCGAGGGATTATGCAGATGGATAGCTAGCTTTTTGTCCGGCAGACGCATTCGTGCCATAGTAGATGGTAGCTGCTCTAATAGCATGGACATAAACGCTGGCGTCCCGCAAGGCTCTGTGCTATCCCCAACGCGGTTCCTTCTGCATATCAATGACATGTTGTCTATCGGCGACCTCCATTGCTATGCGGATGACAGTACCGGGGATACTTTTTACACAGGCCGTGCTAATATCCCTCGCTCTGTGGTACTGGAAAGTCGCGGAAAACTTGTGTCTGACATCGAGAACACTTTATCTAGAATCTCGTTATGGGGTCAGTATAATCTAGTCAGGTTCAACCCCACAAAGACACAAGTTTGCGCGTTTACCGCTAAAAAAACCCTATTTACTGTGGCTCCAAATTTCCAAGACACAGCTCTTACCATGTCAGGGAGTATTGGGATCCTCGGAGTCGACATTTCCAACGACGTCCAATTCCGATGTCACCTAGAGGGAAAAGCTACGCTAGCATCCAAAAAGCTCGGTGTGCTCAATAAAGCGAGGGGATACTTTACTCCGGGGCAAAGACTTCTGTTATATAAGTCGCAAGTCAGACCCCATATGGAGTATTGCTGTCACCTTTGGGCAGGAGCACCTGTGTACCAGCTTGCACCCTTTGACTCGGTTCAGAGACGAGCTGTCCAAATAGTCGACGATCCCAGACTCACAGGCGGTATTGAACCCTTAAGTCTAAGGAG